>APFE030034462.1:154255-209419 GCA_000404065.3 Pinus taeda
ATATATATATACGGTAATTAAAGTATATATATTTATACTTCTATGTAATTGAGCAAAAAAAAAGATAATGTAAGTTATCTCACTCTTTTGACACCACAAGAAGGGTCAGATTTACAGTGGAAACCACCCAATGGGGTAAGATGGGTGTGGATGTTATAGATGGTATAAGAGCATCCAGGTTCAACACTTGGACTGGATGGGCTCTATCATGGGTAAGTGACAACAAAATTCCCGCTAAAAATTATAAACAAATGTTTAGGTGCTAAAAGATGATTGTAAATGATTATGGCATGATTGATGCATTTACATGGTTGAGTATATGATTGCTTTAGTGTATCATCATTGTTGGTCATGTGGCGAACCTTTGTGTGCTTGGGAAGATATGTATGTGACTATTAATATGATGCAAGGGACCTTGGAAAAACTCTATGTGTAGCTTGAATTGTGTATAATTATGAAATTTTGCATTTATGTGTATGCTAGCTAATTGGGGTGTGAGAGTTCCATGACCTGGTTGGCATATGGCAAGGACCCCGATGGAGGTTGACTATTTCTATATGATGAAATGGTTATTATGTTTATTAGCGGTGTTTTGTCATAACGGGTAAATGCCTTTCTTGTCATATTGGAACTATATAAACTCAAAGTTATAGGTTTTTTGTGGACCTCATGGATGCATGATTAGTAGCTTGCTAGAGAGTGATATGCTTGATGATTGTTTTCTTATGTTGGTTGCTTACTTGTGCGAGTGAATGCTAATTCTAGCCTTATGGTGGATGGATTATGGGAATGCTTTTATGATCCTGTGATTGCTTGTGTCGCTTAGCATGGTTATTACTATTGAATTTATATACATATAGATGTAGATATGTGAAATTGGATGGGAACATCTAATGGCCCATATATGGTATAGTGCCTCCAAAATATTTTCCCTCGGGGATATCATCATCTTGAATCCTATTGGTTCTTTTAAATTTAATTATGTTAGTACATTTTTCTTTTAAGGTTCATTTTTTACCTCAAAATTCCCCTAATACTTGGTTTTATAATGATGTCATCAATTATAATGTATTGTTATACTCATAATGCAAAATATCCCATTGCATATAGCAAAATGAAGCATGTGGAGCTTCATACTTATTATTTGAGACAATTAATACAAGAAAATGTTGTGAAACTTGTTTATTGAAGGACAAATGATTAGGTCCTTGATATCATTATGAAGCTTCTCATAGAGGCTAAGTTTGTGAGATTTTGAATTATGCTTGGACTTTAGGAAGCTGCAATTATGGGAGGGTGTACAAAAGTACTTTCACCTCTTGAATCTCCAACACATCGTGTTGATAGGGGGGTGTTGGAACAACAAGCTATGTAGGTTCATCACACCTCTCTAGATCTTGTAGAGACAATAAGTCAACAATCAACTAAAAGAGTCCACTTAGTGGTCTACCAAGTGGTTGACTAAGGGATTGAATTGATAGTCAACTAGACACTCACTTAAGGGATTGATTGGATAGTGAACTAGGGATTTAACTAGTTAGGTTGTTAGAATAGAATAGTTGACTAGTGCATAGAACAAAGTAGAAATTGAGAAGTTTGACATGTGCCCTAGCCAATCTATGTAGACCGTATCTTCATGGCTTCAAAAGAGTTAGATATATCTTGGTTCAAAACAAGATAGCTCTATAGATCGATTTAAAAATATATAGATAGTAAACATGTGTGTAGTGTATTATGTATGAAAATCTTTTATTTTCTTATGATACTATATATATTAAGCTTTACTTAATTATATTTAAATATTGTAATGATATTTTTAGAAACCTTAACTTTCTTCCAATACTAACCATCTCATCTTCACACTCTTCTAATTACGTCGTAAGGCATTTCCCTCTGAAATGAACTCCCCTAAATGCTTTTCTGTCCTAATCTTAACCATCAGATCTATTGTTAGACGATTGAACAATTATCTATCGTCCAAAGAAAACATTAAAAAACAATTATTAGTTAAAAATTTAATTAAACCCAACCCGTCCCGTCCATCTACCTAGCTGGTCCGTCGTGTGCTGCACGAGCTTTTTCTGCAGGAAGAGGGCCAGGAGGATGAGGAGGGCCACACAACGCAGATTTTCCTGCAGGAGGAAGAGCGCCAAGAGGATGAGGAGGGTGCGCAGGGAGGAATTTTCTGCAGGAGGAGGAGCGCCAGGCCAGGTTTCTTGCTTTTGCTTTTGTTCTGTTTTTAGGGTTATCTTTTTTTTGACTGGTTTTCTTGTTTGTGCAGGGATGCAAACCAACGGAGCGCATAGAGGTAGGATGGGTTGTATTTGGATGATGGTGTTCCCTTGAGCGGGGCATTCCTTGCCTACTTTCAATCTAGTGACCTCGGTTGCACAGCTTGGCAACAAAGGGTGGCAGGGTGTGGACACCAGGGTAGAGTGGAGTCTCATCTCGTTGCAATATCGACTTTGTTTAAAGGTATGGCTTAATTGACTGGTTCAACAATCCATGAAGAACTATTACACATCTCCAAAACACAAAAGGGTTTCAGAGGCACACTAGATCAAGATTCCAGGCCCCTTTGCGCAAGTGATTTCCCTGTCATTCAAGAGCTTCCAAATGATATACTGGAGAACATTTTTTCAAGAATCTCACTGGCTGACTTGATAACTTCAATATCAGTTTCTAATGATTGGGTTGTTGTTTATGCTTCCAGATGTTTACAATCGGTCTATGACAGAACAGATAGATGCATTTTCATTAATAACAATAACCTAGACATATGGGCTTTCAGCATTGCCTCAACTCGTTGGTTTGAAATGAAGGTTCCCTGCAACTAGGATAGGTGGGGCAAGAAAACCCTAGATCTCAAGGCTACCTGTGATGGTTTATTTTTGGTGGCTCGGTCTGACTTTACTTTATTTGTTGTCAATCCTCTCACTGCCAAGTTCAAACGTTTGCCAAGGATACATCCACATACTAGAGGTTGTGATAAATTTGTCAAGTGTCTTATTGTTCATGGAACAACTGAGCTACAAGTTAATAGAGATTCAGGGGATTATACAGTTTATTTGTTTGGTAATTGGCAGGACATACCCAAATGATGAACTCAGACTTTCAATCCAATATGGCCTCAAAAGAGCTAGAAGCAATAAAAGTCCCAGACTTTCAGCTACCCAACAACTTCACCAATGTTATTGACATAGCCAGGGTCTTATCTCCAGCCCAAGCAGTGAATATTTCACAAGAGTTGCAGGCTTTGGAAGGCAAGTCAGAGTGGAAAATGGGAATCTTTACAAGGTCTAGGCCATCCCTGTAATGTACAAAAATTTGCAGGGAATCACAAAGCTATCCACACCCGTGAATGGAGAGAAGCGGTCATCCACTTTGCTCAAAACATTCCAATGCTTGTTCTTATTGAAGAATTTAAGCGTTATTATTAAACAACTCCAAAACGCAAAAGGGTTTCCAAAGGCACACCAGATCAAGATACCAAGACCCTTTGCGCAAGCGATTTCCCTGTCATTCAAGAGCTTCCAAATGATATACTGGAGAACATTTTTTCAAGAATCTCACTCGTTGATTTGATAACTTCAATATCAATTTCTAATGATTGGGCTGTTGTTTATGCTTCCAGACGTTTCCAATTGGTCTATGATGAAACAGATAGATGCATTTTCATTAATAACAATAACTTGACATATGGGCTTTCAGCATTGCCTCAACTCGTTGGTTTGACCTGAAGGTTCCCTGCAACTGGAATAGGTGGGGCATGAAAACCCTAGGTCTCAAGGTTGCCTGTAATGATTTATTTTTGGTGGCTCGGTCTGACTTTACTTTATTTGTTGTCAATCCTCTCACTGCCAAGTTCAAGCGTTTTCCAAGGGTACGCCCACATACTAGAGGCTGTGATAAATTTGTCAAGTGTCTCATTGTTCATGGAACAGCTGAGCTGCAAGTTAATAGAGATTTAGGGGATTATACAGTTTATTTGTTTGGTAATTGGAAGGACAGAAGGGAAAGTTTTGTGCATGTTGCTAGGTATACCTCCACTACAAAGTTCTAAACAGTGCAGCCAATCTCCATGCTTGGAAATGGTATACCTCTCTTCTCCACAATTTTTCCCTCTCCTCTGTGGAGTTTTCACCGTGATAATGTGATTACTTGTGTCTCAAGCACCCGTGAATACTTTCATTATTCATGTGATAATAATAATAATAACAACCAACCCTATGCCATGGTCAATGGAAATTTTCTATTGAATGGGCCGGCAATGATGGACATCGAATATCGCCGTGGCAAGATATGTTATTGTAATGTTTCACTGCCCACTTTTGTTACCTGTGGTGGACGAATGATACTGGTTTGGTTTTGTTAGGGTTTTTGAGGGGTTTCGGTGGATTTTATTTTTGCTTATTTGCTTCTTTGGATTTCTTCAAAGACCATGTAATAATCCTGTTGATGGTAGAGTTATATGCTAGTAACTGTCCCGGGGCTTAGTATTTGATGTTCTGTAAACTTGTCTGCTTTTTGATCTAGATCTCTGTTGTTCCCAATGAGGTCTCTGTTGATCTCTGTAATTGCAATCTGAATATGCACTATACGGTTTTACTATCTCATCGTTATGGTTTCTTCCGTAAGTGCTTTTAAAAATGACACGTTTCACGAAATAGTTTTGGTTTCTGATATCACATAGACACTTTTTTTTGGTTCAACTATTCTGTAATGGTCCCCTGCATAAGGGGGTTGGGTTTTTATGTCAGCTCTTTGTATCATAGGGTTTGTTCTGCGACTGCCATACTTGTAATTAATGTTGTGTAATGGGTTTCTGCATGTTCTGTTTTGAATCAATACTTCTGTAACATTGGGTTGGTTCTGTTGTTTGAGCACTAAATGCGTTCACATAAGGCACATGTCATAGCATGTCAATGCTCTCTTACACGCAATTGGCCAATTAGTTGCCTAATGGTAGATAGGTCGGTGCTGTTTTGTGTTGTAATTTAGGCTAGACCAGTGGTTTTTTTATGGTTGAGAGTAGGTTTAAATGTGCAAAGATTGCATCGTTTAATGGGTCTCCTTCACATATCCACCATGCTCTGTAGTGACTGTAATTAGCTGTAAAGTTCCCGAGTCTAATATTCTTTGTGCTCAACAGCCCAATTATTCTGCTTTTAGTTACGTTTAGCAGAGAATAAATTTCGTTTTGATTTGTGTAAAATAAACCTTTTATTGCAGGAATTATATTGTTTTTTTATTTCAGGATGTGGTTACTCTAGACTCATGAATTTTCTGAATGTATGGCAATGAGGCCTTCCCCTATAGCTTATAGGTATGTCATTCTTGTGTTTACTACTTCATTTTACATTCCCGTGGTGTGGGCATTACCGTCTCGTCTAATTTCATGGGTTTGGATGTGCCAGAGGATGTGTGCTGGTATCTTCGAGCTGGTTCAAGTATTCGTGGGAAAAGAGAACAATGGATTCCATTACCATTGTGGTGAAAACTCTCAAGCCTGCATTTATTGTTTTTCCCTCAATTCCTTGTTATTGTCGTTTTGTGTTCCTCAAAGGAACGTGTTTGGTTCTCATGCAAACTATTTTTCTCTGGCTGTTTAGGGTATCCATAGTGGAATGGAATTCACCAAACTATACCAACGGAACCAAGAGCAACTTCTCTTCAGGTGTGCTATGTATCTATAGGTATGGATTATTAACCCTTGTCTCAGAAAAATAACTCCCCTATTTACTTTTTTTCATTTATGCTACCAGTAGCCATGGTGTAAGCCTCGACTGGTTGTGGCTCTATGACCTCAACCAGTTCACTTGGTTTATCAGTGGGTATTTCAGGGCACCATTGATGGTCGCTACAATGCTAATGCTTTCCATCATACATTTAATTAGGAGTGTTATGCATATCTCGGTGCCTGGTGTGACCGAGTGTCATAGTTTCTTAGTCTACACATCCTCATTCTGGTGTGTGCCTGGCCTTACAGGTGGAATCAGGTGGCTCAGATTTTTGGTGCATTCGGTCTTTCATGATTAGACCCATCTCCAGTATCTCATGGCAACTTAAGCTCAAGCCTCAGTAAGCAACCATCAAGAGCATTCTGAGTCTTTCTCCACCTAAATGCGTTCACATAAGGCACATAACAAAGCATGTCAATGCTCTCATACACGCAATTGGCCAATTAGTTGCCTAACAGTAGATAGGTCAGTGTTTTTTTGTGTTGTAATTTAGGCTAGACCAGTGGTTTTTTGATGGTTGAGAGTAGGTTTAAATGTGCAAAGATTGGAATTTTAGGCTATCTAAGCGGTTTTGTGATTAGACCCATCTCCAGCATCTCATGGCAACTCAAGCTCAAGCCTCAGCAAGCAACCATCAAGAGCATTCTGAGTCTTTCTCCACCCCCAATTAAAATGCCACTCAGTTCCTGCTGCGTTAGCTCTTTTAAGTCATTCTCTTTCCTCTCCATTTTCAATTACAAGCCCACCTTCAATTGCATAAAACACTCATACTTTGTCAATCAATGCACACCCGATTCAATAACCCACAACTTCAACCCCTTTCAGATCACCTTCAAAAACTTGGGTATTTCTCAGTTGATATATGCACAACACAAAAACAACATTCTTAAGGATGTGGGTAAGCAAACTCTGTCAATGGCATCCATGCTCTTGTTCATCTTTCTGATTCAGTGAGTGCAGTTGACACCATCTTTAGCAATTACCCAAATCCTAAACTTAGACTTTCAATCCAACATGGCCTCAAAAGAGCTAGAATCAATAAAAGTCCCAGACCTTCAGCTACCCAACAACTTCACCAATGTTATTGACATAGCCAGGGTCTTATCTCCAGCCCAAGCAGTGAATATTTCACAAGAGTTGCAGGCTTTGGAAGACAAGTCAGAGTGGAAAATGAGAATCCTTACAAGGTCTGGGCCATCCCCATAATGTACAAAAATTTGCAGGAAATCGCAAAGTTATCCACACCTGTGAATGGAGAGAAGCGGTCATCCGCTTTACTCAAAACATTCCAATGCCTGTTCTTATTGAAGAATTTAAGCATTATTATTACACATCTCCCAAACGCAAAAGGGTTTCCAGAGGCACACCAGATCAAGATTCCAGGCCCCTTTGCATAAGCGATTTCCCTGTCATTCAAGAGCTTCCAAATGATATACTGGAGAACATTTTTTTCAAGAATCTCACTGGCTGATTTGAAAACTTCAATATCAATTTCTAATGATTGGGTTGTTGTTTACGCTGCCAGAAGTTTCCAATTGGTCTATGACAGAACAGATAGATGCATTTTCATTAATAACAATAACCTAGACATATGGGCTTTCAACATTGCCTCAACTCGTTGGTTTGAGCTGAAGGTTCCCTGTAACTGGGATAGGTGGGGCATGAAAACCCTAGGTCTCAAGGCTGCCTGTGATGGTTTATTTTTGGTGGCTCGATCTGACTTTACTTTATTTGTTGTCAATCCTCTCACTACCAAGTTCAAACGTTTGCCAATGATACGTCCACATACTAGAGGTTGTGATAAATTTGTCAAGTGTCTCATTGTTCATGGAACAACTGAGCTGCAAGTTAATAGAGATTCAGGGGATTATACAGTTTATTTGTTTGGTAATTGGTAGGACATACCCAAATCCTGAACTCAGAGTTTCAATCCAACATGGTCTCAAAAGAGTTAGAAGTAATAAAAGTCCCAGACTTTCAGCTACCCAACAACTTCACCAATGTTATTGACATAGCTAGGTCTTATCTCCAGCCTAAGTAGTGAAGATTTCACAAGAGTTGCAGGCTTTGGAAGACAGGTCAGAGTGGAAAATGAGAATCTTTACAAGGTATGGGCCATCCCCATAATGTACAAAAATTTGCAGGGAATCGCAAAGCTATCCACACCCGAGAATGGAGAGAAGCGGTCATCCGCTTTTCTCAAAACATTCCAATGCTTGTTCTTATTGAAGAATTTAAGCGTTATTATTACACATCTCCAAAACGCAAAAGGGTTTCGAGAGGCACACCAGATCAAGATTCCAGGCCCCTTTGCGCAAGCGATTTCCCTGTCATTCAAGAGCTTCCAAATGATATACTGGAGAACATTTTTTCAAGAATCTCAATCACTGATTTGATAACTTCAATATGAGTTTCTAATGATTGCGCTTTTTTTTATGCTTCCAGACGTTTCCAATCGGTCTATGACAGAACAGATAGATGAATTTTCATTAATAACAATAACCTTGACATATGGGCTTTCAGCATTGCCTCAACTCGTTGGTTTGAGCTGAAGGTTCCCTGCAACTGGGATAGGTGGGGCATGAAAACCCTAGGTCTCAAGGCTACATGTGATGGTTTATTTTTGGTGGCTCGGTCTGACTCTACTTTATTTGTTGTCAATCCTCTCATTGCCAAGTTCAAACGTTTGCCAAGGATACGTCCACATACTAGAGGCTGTGATAAATTTGTCAAGTGTCTCATTGTTCATGGAACAGCTGAGCTGCAAGTTAATAGAGATTCAAGGGATTATACAGTTTATTTGTTTGGTAATTGGCAGGACAGAAGGGAAAGTTTTGTGCATATTGCTAGGTATACCTCCACTACAAAGTTGTGGACAGTGCAGCCAATCTCCATGCTTGGAAATGGTATACCTCTCTTCTCCACAATTTTTCCCTCTCCTCTGTGGAGTTTTTGTCGTGATAATGTGATTACTTGTGTCTTGAGCACCCGTGAATACTTTCATTATTCATGTGATAATAATAATAATAACAACCAACCCGATGCCATGGTCAATGGAAATTTGCTATTGAATGTGTCGGCAATGATGGACTTCGAATATCGTCATGGCAAGATATGTTACTATAATGTTTCACTGCCCAGTTTTGTTACTTGTGGTGGACGACTGATATTGGTTTGGTTTTGTTAGGGTTTTTGAGGGGTTTCGGTGGATTTTATTTTTGTTTATTTTCTTCTTTGGATTCTTCAAAGACCATGTAATAATCCTGTTGATGGTAGAGCTATACGCTGGTAACTGTCCCTGGGCTTGGTATTTGATGTTTTGTAAACTTGTTTGCTTTTTTATTTGGATCTCTGTTGCTCTCAATGAACTCTCTGTTGATCTCTATAATTGCAATCTGAATATGCACTATACGGTTTTACTATCTCATCGTTATGGTTTCTTCCGTAAGTGTTTTTAAAAATGACATGTTTCACGAAATAATTTTGGTTTCTGATGTCACATAGACACTTTTTCTTGGTTCAACTATTCTGTAATGGTCCCCTGCATAAGGGGGTTGGGTTTTTATGTCAGGTCTCTGCATCATAGGGTTTGTTCTGCGACTGCCATACTTGTGATTAATGTTTTGTAATGGGTTTCTGCATGTTCTGTTTCGAATTGATACTTCTGTAACATTGGGCTAGTTCTGCTATTTGAGCACTAAATGCGTTCACATAAGGCACATGTCAAAGCATGTCGATGCTCTCGTACACGCAATTGGCCAATTAGTTGCCTAATGGTAGATAGGTCGGTGTTGTTTTGTGTTGTAATTTAGGCTAGACCAGTGGTTTTTTGATGGTTGAGAGTAGGTTTAAATGTGCAAAGATTGCAGGACTGCATCGATTAATGGGTCTCCTTCACATATCCACCATGCTCTGTAGTGACTGTATTAGCTGTAAAGTTCCCAAGTCTGACATTCTCTGTGCTCAACAGCCCCGTTATTCTGCTTTTAGTTACATTTAGCAGAGAATAAATTTCGTTTTGATTTGTGTAAAATAAACCTTTTATTGCAGGCATTATATTGTTTTTTATTTCAGGATGTGGTTACTCCAGACACATGAATTTTCTAAATGTATGGCAATGAGGCCTTCCCCTATAGCTTATAAGTATGTCGTTCTTGTGTTTACTACTTCATTTTACATTCCCGTGGTGTGGGCATTACCATCTCGTCTAATTTTCATGGGTTTGGATGTGCCAGAGGATGAGTGCTGGTATCGTCGAGCTGGTTCAATTATTCATGGGACAATAGAACAATGGATTCCATTACCATCATGGTGAAAACTCTCAGGTCTTCATTTATCGTTTTCCCCTCAATTCCTTGTTATTGTTGTTTTGTGTTCCTCAAAGGAACGTGTTTGGTTCTCATGAAAACTATTTTTCTCTGGTTGTTTAGGGTATCCACAGTGCAATGGAATTCACCAAACTATACCAACGGAACCAAGAGCAACTTCTCTTCAAGTGTGCTATGTATCTATAGGTATGGATTATTAACCCTTGTCTCAGAAAAATAACTCCCCTATTTACTTTTTTTCATTAATGCTACCTATAGCCATGGTGTAAGCCTCGACTGGTTGTGGCTCTGTGACCTCAACCAGTTCACTTGGTTTATCAGTGGGTATTTCAAGGCACCATTGATGGCCGCTACAATGCTAATACTTTCCCTCGTACATTTAATTAGGAGTGTTATGCATATCTCGGTGCCTGCTGCGACCGAGTGTCGTAGTTTCTTAGTCTACGTATCCTCATTTTGGTGTGTGCCTGGCCTTAGAAGTGGAATCACGTGGCTCATATTTCTGGTGCATTCGGTCTTTCATGATTAGACCCATCTCCAGTATCTCATGGCAACTCAAGCTCAAGCCTCAGCAAGTAACCATCAAGAGCATTCTGAGTCTTTCTCCACCCCCAATTAAAATGCCACTCAGTTCCTGCTGCGTTATCTCTTTTAAGTCATTCTCTTTCCTCTCCATTTTCAATTACAAGCCCACCTTCAATCACATAAAACACTCATACTTTTTCAGTCAATGTACACCTGATTCAATAACCCGCAACTTCAACCCCTTTCAGATCACCTTCAAAAACCTGGGTATTTCTTAGTTGATATATGCACAGCACAAAAACAACATTCTCAAGGATGTGGGTAAGCAAACTCTATCAATGGCATCCATGCTCTTGTTCACCTTTCTGATTCAGCAAGTGCAGTTGACACCATCTTTAGCAATTACCCAAATCCTGAACTCAGACTTTCAATCCAACATGGCCTCAAAAGAGCTAGAAGCAATAAAAGTCCCAGACCTTCAGCGAGCAACAACTTCACCAATGTTATTGACAAAACCAGGGTCTTATCTCCGGCCCAAGCAGTGAAGATTTCACAAGAGTTGCAGGCTTTGGAAGACAAGTCAGAGTGGAAAATGAGAATCCTTACAAGGTCTGGGCCATCCCCATCTCCTTTAGATAAATCCTTTAGGGACCTATGGCGCCCTGCTGACAGGACTGTGATTATAGTAGACGACATCTCTTCCCTAAACATCTTGAATTTTGGCACAGGATTAACAGTGGGTTCCAGGCTTCCTCGTAAATTCTTCGGTAAGCTGCAGTCCAGGTATGGGAATCAGTTTTTTGTATCAGAAGAGGGCTATCAGGCAGCCCTTTTGAATACAATTGATGCCATCAAGCAATCCATTGTTAAGGAAGAGGGATGCAATAACGTGCCTAGTTTGACAGATGACTTGTACTTTTTAACTCTTGCGACGTCCATTGCTGGGGGTTGTGTGTTTGGGTTCGCTGCCCGGCTTAGCCCTCAAGGCAGAGTGGAGGGTTCATGGCAGTGGGTTGTTCTTCTTTCTCTAATCTGGGAATTTTTTATTTTGTAGAAGTTCAAGGCTCAAATGCAACTCATGTTTATTATTATCCTCAGGAGGGTTGTCGGCCATATTTCTTAACGCTTGGGATTCTTGTACCCACGTTTTGTTTAATTAATTAAGTTAGTATGTTTTGGATACCAATCAATATTGAAATCTTTCAAATTGTTTAATTAATAAGTTATCATGTTTGGATACCAATCAATGATTTCTTAACACTTGGGATTTATGTACCCACGTTTTGTTTAATTAATTAAGTTCTTATGTTTTGGATACCAATCAATCTTGAAACCTTTCAAATTGTTTAATTAATTATCATGTTTGAATACCAATCAATCTTGAAATCTTTCGAATCACTGTAAGACAATCTTTCTGGGTATTTTTACGCTACATCGTTTTTATAGTTTTTATATGATTGCGAAATTTAGCTCAATATGGTGCGACTATTAAACATTTTACATTTTAAAATTTCATGAAACAGTGAATGGCTTTTTGCAGATGGGGTACCTGAGTACATTTTTGTGATAAGTTGACACATTCTTTTTCAAAAAATATTTTATTTAATCAAGTTTTTGGGTTAAATATGTTTAAATGATGGATGCAATAAGATTGACATGTAATGCTCTGGTAAATAATTGATTCTTTTACCTTAATTACATTATGGAGGTGGTTATCATTAAAGAGAAATAGTTTAGAAATTTAATACTTTGGTAAATAATTGATTATTTTACCTTAATCACATTATGGAGGTGGTTAACATTAAAGAGAATTACTACATTATTTACAAAGCGTCTCTCCCAACAAAAGACGAAGAATTTTATTTTGATTATCAGCCTAATTACATTAAGAAAATAGTTTTCCCTTCAGAATGTCAATTGTTTTGATCTTGGGTAACAGCGTGTATAAATTTCTCTTTTCTATTAAAATTCAAACACCATCACACTCTGTAAAATTCCACCCAAAATATCCCTGTTTATCAAATATTCAGTTGGATGTCATAGATTATTTGCAATGAACATGACACTTTGAATCCTCGTATGGACATGAATTCAAATGATTTATCAGGAAGCATTCGTCCATCTTTGAGTTGTTATTCTGTTATTCTGGTTTTAGTTACATTCAGCAGAGGTTTTAGTTACATTCAACAGAGAATAAATTTCGTTTTGATTTGTGTAAAATAAATCTTTTATTGCAGGCATTATTGGAATAAAGAAAATATTTATTTTTGCATGAGGTGCCAAGTGTCACTATTGAAAATTTCTATAAAAGAGGGAGAAAGTTAGTGAGAAAGGGACTTTTTGAACACCCTACTATTGGATTAATATCCTAATGACATTGTGTACTTAGAGTAACTATCAATATTTGTGGTGATTTTAGTAAAAATGGAGGTCATGTTCTTCTGTTCATCTCCTCAATGGGTATTGAATTCCCTTCTTCGTCATAATGTTTGTAAGATTTATTTTTTTCTTTCGTAGGCTTTGGCGTCCTACTTTTGTAAGATTTATTTCTTTCTTCCATAGGCTTTTGCTTTTAATTCCTGCCTTTCTGAGCTATGGTGCTTTAAAGGAAACTAGTCTTAGCCTTTTTCTCGATCTAGGTTGTTTGTAAGGAATAAAAATAATATGTGACATACCCTAGTAGATGTTGTTACCTTTTTCTCCAGCTAGGCATACTTATATTTGTTCCTTTGAGCTATGGTGCTTTAAAGGAAACTAGTCTTAGCCTTTTTCTCGATCTAGGTGGTTTGTAAGGAATAAAAATAAGATGTGACATACCCTAGTAGATGTTGTTACCTTTTTCTCCAGCTAGGCATACTTATATTTGTTCCTTAAGGTTATTGCATCTAGGGTTAAATTAGAAAAGAACTTACTAATCTTTGAAATTTTAAATGCATACAATTAAGGTTGTGAAAGCATAGTAGTCAAAAAGGGCTCCAGCTACAAACATTAAGACCTTAAATTATTTACAAAATGTAGGCCACCATTATACCATTTAATGGGAGAATAATGAGTACCCAGCAGCATCGTTACCATAGGTTTCTCCCATAAAATGGTTTTGGGGTCAATGTCAATAGTGAAAATATCATCTACATAATAGTCAACATTTTTTATATCCGCTTCTCGTGAGATTGAATTTGAAGAGCCACACTTGATTCTTCTTTACCTTCACTATGTTAAGACAATTTAAGTACATATAGGTTATAGTTTTAATGTTACAGTTAACGTGTTAGGTATTAAAGTTTATGTCTTGTAACATTTTAGGAGTTACAATATGTTTATGATGAGAGTGTACTAGGGGTCATAATTTTTAGAATTCATTGATTGAATTTGAAGAGTTACACTTGATTCTTCTTTACCTTCACTATGTTAAGACAATTTAAGTACATATAGGTTATAGTTTTAATGTTACAGTTAATGTGTTACGTATTAAAGTTTATGTCTTGTAACATTTTAGGAGTTACAATATGTTTATGATGAGAGTGTACTAGGGGTCATAATTTTTAGAATTCATTGATTGAATTTGAAGAGCCACACTTGATTCTTCTTTACCTTCACTATGTTAAGACAATTTAAGTACATATAGGTTATAGTTTTAATGTTACAGTTAACGTGTTAGGTATTAAAGTTTATGTCTTGTAACATTTTAGGAGTTACAATGTGTTTATGATGAGAGTGTACTAGGGGTCATAATTTTTAGAATTCATTGTGTTAAAAATCATATTGCACTATGGTTTACTTAATAATAGAGTTATTCCCTTAAGGATTATAAGGTAATAAATGCCATTTTTTCTTAATGGTAATAGTGGTTAGAAGTTGCATTTTGGAAGGGTTTGCAATTCTCTAAGAGGGATCAAAGTATATTATGGTTTATATGGGATATGGGACATATAAGTATTTTGACTTTCATAATGGTTTTTGGTTAAGACACATATTGTATTTGATATTATAGTGACCATAGTTGTGAAATGTCACATTAAAAAAGGGAAACAATTAGTGGGGCTAATATATAGTGCAATATATATGAATATCGAATAATAAATTCATTAAAGTATTTTTATTCTTTATGAAAGTATTTTTTTTGTTGTATTTGCGTTCTTCAATTTATGCCTTACAGCATTTCTTTTGCAACATCTGATGCAAATGCTAGTTTTAATATTACACAAAACAATCCATATTATACAGATATTTTTTTTAATAATACAAGATAGCTCTATGGGTAAATCTAACAATGTATGGATAATGAACATAAATGTATTGTATTATGGGTGGAAGTCGACTTTTTACACTCCCATATATGTTAAATTTTACTATATTCTAATGATATCTATTCAATTACTAACCAGCTCAACTACACAATTTGGAGACATATTACACGTAGGGATATTGGAGAGACGTTACAGGTAGGACTATTTTTCTCAATAATAGTGGACAAAACCAGCCATTTGAATACGAGGCTATAGGAAACACAGATAGGCACCGGTTGCGTTGTTATATTTATTGATGGTACTTTAGCTTAGCTCCTAAAAGTGGAACCTCAAAGTTACTAATGCCACGCCAATGTACAACTGAAAGATGCCAGGCTCGCTTAAACTTTGGACTATTTTTCCCCCAAAAAAAAATTGCTCGGTACATAACTAAGTGCACGATGTGGAGCTCCGAAAACCAGACTAACTTCACAGAATGCAGATTTCGCTATATTCTAAGAAAATTCCTTGATATTGAGGTTAAATGCGCTAATTCTGAGCTAAAACATTCAAAGAACAGTTTGCCTGAACTGTTCACAACGACCGGTGCAGGGATCGAAACCCGTAAGGTCAAAATTTTACAGTTTAGACCAAAAAAACGTAGAAAACAATCAATATCCGAAATTTTAAGCTTAATGTAAGCGAAAATACATACAAAACGCAAGAACCCGTCCACACGACCGAAAACAAGTTGGCAAATTGAATTTATGGTTGAAAAATGACTCAAGCGGAACCCTGGTAACAACAATCTTCTTTAAGCGATGGCATTTAAAGCCGCCAGTTACGTATTTAACAAAAATATTCGTGCTGCAATGTGACGCCTTTGAATCATGACACCCGACAATCAAAAAGTCATGAACCGCCTCCTGAAATTGCGACAGATACACTTCCCTGGGCATGCGAGAATGAAAATGGATGGAGGAGGCAGCTTCCGTCAATTACTGTCCTGAACGAGAGACAAGCGTGATATTGTCGTTGCTTGAGTGGGCCAACTAATTGAAAACATAGCCTGTCTACAGGAGTTTGAATTGACATGATACAACCGGATCTAAATAGGTAATAGATAAAGTGGCTGCTTTAGTAGTTAATTTGGGAATTAGGTGTGATAGTAGGGTTTATATCTATGGCAGAGCAGCTTCATGAGTTCGTAGGTTATTTTTTTTTCATAGAGAAAAGCATCATTGTATTATATTGAGACAATATAAAAATATCAGAAAATACAAAAAGTGGCTTGTGGAGCAGTCAAGGTAGAAGCAACAAGGGCAGATACAGCGTCACAGGTCCATAAAGAGACATACAACATCACAAAATCTGATCAAGACACATAGTACTGAGAGACTATACAGAACTGCAAAAAGCATTGCAAATGCATCAACAGAAGTTAGGACCAAAAACCATTCAGAAGAAAAACCATAAAATCATACAAAATTAGTAATCAGGAAAAGAAAAATCCTGTACAAAACAGAAATTCTCTTCCACCCTTACTTCTATAGACCATGATCCAGATTCAAGTAAGTACATAAAGAAAATCCGGAGTATTCAAAAAATTGAAAAAGGACCTCCAACCTCTTAATTGGTTCTATATCTTGAAGATATAACTTGTATCAATTTTTTCTCACAGTATAACACTGTAATTTAGGTTTTTCACATAAATGACGATTAAAATACAACATAATCATTTGAATTTTATACATACACTTAATAACTAAACTTTACAATATATTATTTATAATATAATATCGTGAATATTTAACCAACTACATAAAAATAACTGGTCAGAAAATTATACCATAAATAAAGCAAAATCTTAATAAATTTTGTAACATAACTGCATGTACTCTTAAGAAACTCTACATCTTGCATACCTAACTACACTCTTAGGCCATTTCTTCTTTAATTTCAGAATAGAACCCATCGTGATTAATAATCCAGCTGGCATCTGCTGCGAGAAAGTAAGTTCAGTGTGATTTGCTTTGAGAATGGCAAATTTCTTTATTGTCACTAAATGGTTGTCGTATTAGAAGTTCTGACCAAATTGAGGGGTTGTGTGTGTCCAAATAAGAAAAAGGGAAAACACATTTTTAATGGTTCTCTTCGGCTGAAGCAAAGATTCATACATGAATTATATTTTTGGAGTCGTTTAATGAGGTGGAGGAATTGTTCAGATGGTTAAAAGTGGATGGAATCTAGGTAAAAAATTTCAAAAAATCTTGCAGAGGCAGTGTTTGAATAGTATTTTTGATGGTGGAAATGGATTCAGCACCATCAAAAATGTTTAGTACAGCTAAAATTTTGAAATTTAACAATTATAACTTGGATTTACAAAAATCTGTATCAGATTTTCTCTAAATAAAACTAGAATTTCCATAACTTTCCGAGCAACTTCTCCACCTCATTAAACTACTCAATTTTTTTTTCATTGTCAATATAACCTGTATACTGAAAAAAAAAATATATATATATATATATTGTTTACAGCTATTCCACAGAGCCCAAGACCTTTTTTGCTCCGTTTGACAACCCTGTTCACCCAACCACTTTATATTAACAACATCGCTCCAAGAACATCGATTGCGATGTTCTTTTGTACTTGGTCCAATAGCTCCAAGAACATTGTAGTTGGTCCAGTAGCTCCCAGAATATTAATTGCCTTTGTACTTGGTCCATTTTCCAGATGTCAACTCCATGTCTTCTTTGTAAATGGCAGGGATGTGTTTCTTTCCTAAATTGATTTTGTTTTTTTATAAATTCAGTGTTTGATTTTTCTATAAATTTGGCAGTTTGATTAGCATTTTAAAAGTCATTATATTATTTTGAACTGAAAGTTATGGAAATTTTAGTCATATTTTAAAAAAAAATTATAAAATTTTTTGTGAATCTAAATAAAAATTATTAAATTTCATAATATTAGGGGCTTTGAAAATTTTTGATGATGCTGAATTCATTTCCACTATAAAAACATAATTCAAACACTACTTTTATAAGAAAAGCAAAATTTTTTAATCCTAATTGCAGTCACTTTTACGGTTAAAACAATTCCTCCGCCGGATAAAAGTACGTTGTTTATTAACGTTATGGAAGATAGACGTGGACTCGCAGATTATAATTTTAGCTGATCACTTATGTTGTTAGGTTTAGCGTGAGCTTTCTCATCTATGGTTTGAAAGTTGGTATCTGTTGAAATCCATTATCTTAGCAGGTGCTCTTTCAACACATTTCAAAGTGCTTGCCACATGGCAATATACTTTTCATATCTGATCCGGGGAATCATTCTGCAAAAGTATAAGTCTGCTGTCTATCCCCACTCTATCTCATCCGTATACTTGTATTTATCGGTGGCCGAGTTCATGCGTTGAAAAGATAAAAGAAAGATTAATTAATGGAATGGTTTGTCCTTGGCGTAGACAAAATATGAAGAGACAAGAAGATACATAAATGATTATATAGTAGAATCTATTTCAATATATTAAATATCATAAGAGTGTTTCGGAAAAATGATAGGTGGCTGTGTCAATATATATTATGATATTATATGGTGCTATGGCACTGATCGAGGGTGACCAACTTCCTATGAACAATGATATAACATTCATTCACCTTTACAATATATTAAATATATTTTTCTCAAATTCATGATTTATTTTTAATTTTCTTTTCTTTACAAATCAATTTATCTTTTTACTCTATATCTATTGATTTCAAAATTTATCATTTATTTAATTTAATTTTTTTTTAATGGAAAATGATAAACTGAATATTTTATTCATAAATTATTTAAATTTATATTTTATATATATATATAATATTAAAGTTAGATTTTTATTTTTTATTTTTTATTATAGTGTATATATCAATTATTTGTGACATGATAAAGATTTAGACATTTAAGGGATATGGAGGAGCATTTATTTTTTTAAACTTATCACATGAGGCCAATATGTCACTTGTAAGAATTGAATCTTAATGAAGAGACTTATCATAAGGGACTAACATGCCACTTGTGGGAATTGATAAGGGAAGGGAATTTACCTTTCTAGCCTTATCACAAGGGCCAATATGTCACTTGTGAGAATTAAACCCTATTGGGGAGTCTTATCACAAGGGGCCAATATGTCACTTGCAGGAATTAAACCTTATTGGGGAGCCTTATCACAATAAGTAAACATGTTATTTGTGGTTTCAAAGACATATACCCTTCAAGCCTTATCGCAAGGGGCCAACATGTCACTTAAGGTAATTGAATCCTAGTGGGGAGCCTTATCTCAATAAATAAACATGTCATTTTGTGGATTCAAAGACATCTACCCTTCTAGCCTTGTCACAAGGGGCCAACATGTCACTAATGGGAATTGAATCCTAGTGGAGAGTCTTATCATAATGAGCAAACATGTCATTTACATGAATTGAACTCGAGGAAAGACATCTACCCTTTTAGCCTTATCACAAGGGGCCAACATGTCACTTGAGAAAATTGACCCTTGGTGGGGGGCCCTATCACAAGAGGCTAGCATGTGGTAATTGAAGGTGGGGAAGGGCATCTACCCTTCTGCCCTATCATAAGGGGCCAACATGTCACTTATGGGAAGTGAACCTTGGTGAGGAGCATTGTCACAAGAGGTCAACATGTCACTTATAGGATACAAGAGGCTAACATGACACTCATGGGAATTGAAACTAGGTGGGGAGAAGAACAAAGTCCAACCACTTGAGTTATGAATACTAAACAAAATAAACTTGAAGGATATAGGGGTGGGCATTGATCTACTTATGTCTGCGTGAGCCATAAAACCATATAATATAATCTCTTTACATGCAACCACATGTGTGACCACTACTTCAAGGTGTCCCATAACTCTAGGCTAGGCCCGTGTTGAGAATGAACCTTGCCAAATAGTGAAAAACTCCTTGTCTTCCATCATTGGATCCAACCCCTTTGGGCTTATATGTAATTGAAAAACAAGAGCTCATTAAAAGTAACTTCAAGGAATAAGAAACATTGGTTTTTTTGTAAATACTACTTAGAATAAAACCACCATTTAATCATACTTAAGATTTTAAACTACTTGTGATTAGCTAGAAGCTTGTCTTCCTCAAATAAATTATGACTAAAAAATGAGCAAAAACTAAAATCTAACCCTTTACAACAACTAAATTAAAATGAAATTTACCAATATATATAAATAAATAAATATATATATATATGATATATATATATATATATACTAATATAATTTATACTATAGATGAAGTAGTATATATAATAGCAAAACATTTTTTAAATACTTTATAATAAATAAAACTAATATTAATAAAGATATCTTTATATAAATAAAATTACAACATTAATCCCATAAAAAAAATAAATATTACTTTTCCACGCCAACTTACTTGTTAATGTAATAAACGAGACCTCGCTACTCAAAAAATAACTAAAATAAATTATTTGATAATTTTTAATTCTATTATTATTTATATAGTTTTTAAATAATTATTAATAAAATTAAAAAAAAAAACCAATTACAATACAATAACAAAAATAACCTTATTGATCAATTTTTAGTGTTATTATAATTTACAATAATTTTTAAATAATTTATAATAAATAATTAATATAGAATTATTAATATTAAAACAGCAATATCACTTTTACTAACAAATCAATGTAAAGCAACCATAACAATATTAATTTTAATTATATATTTACATAATAATTTTTAAATAATTATTAATAAAATAATTAATATATAATTATAGATAAAATATTAATAATATAATTATTAATATTTAGAAAATTAATACTCACTTTTAAACCCCATTGTAAATTAAAAACAGCTTTTTGTCTCTTCAAATGTATTTATTACTCATATTTAAGTAGATCATGGGAGGGTGCTGGTTGACAAAAGGTGACTCAAATGTTGGGTGGTTAAAATAGGTTTTTGTCTATTCAAATGTATGTTTAAATATTAATCATTGAACGTTTCCTTTACTCAAAACATTAAAAAGAAAAATCCCATTCAAAACATTTTTACCTTTTTCTTGAGAGTTGTCTATTCACGCGTGAATTATTCATGAGGAATGTCTTTCCACGCGTGATTCAATGAGAAAATCGATTTTAGTTTTGCAAATTTTCTAATTGCAATATTACGTCGTAAGGCGTTTCTCTCTGAAATCAACTCCCCCAATTGCCACCGTGTACTTATTTGAGCCTTTCGATCAGATGTTAGACGATTGAAACGTTCTAGACCATTGGATGTAGTTTAGGTTAGTTTATTATATTATTTCTGCTTCGCTGCTTCAAATCGCCGTATAGTTTTTCTCGCTGCTTCAAATCTCCCTGAGAAGGCAGCGTCTCTGGCCATCCGACTCGAGGAGCTTGGAGCTTGACGAGCTTTTATCTCCAGTGAGGGTTTTGCAGGCAAAGTTTTCAATGGATCGGGCTTCAGATTTCCTCCATCGGAAGAGAAATCTTGCATCGATCAGAAGAAATTTCTGGCGTTTTATGAAGGAAAATCCCCTTACAGACAGAGGACGGACTGGATTATGAACGAAGATGCCAGATTCAGATCCTCCACAGTTAAGGTCATTAGTTTACTTTGATAATCATTTTATCCAGATCTTCTGTAGGCCGTCAAATATTCTGATTATTGTAAGATTTTCAGGAATTTTTGTTTATGCTGGTCACATAAATCAGAGTTGTAGTTGTTATCTAACCTGAGAAGGTGAATGCAGAGGAAATCTCAGGTAAGGATTGAATGATTGCGGAATAACAAGAAGGGAAGTCATTTTTTTTAACAATAGGTGAAGAAAACCAAATCCGAATGGGGTGTGTGGCAGTCAAGTTGTCGAAGAAGAAATTGAGGAAGAAACATCGTCAGAGAAACATCTTTGTTTCTACTTCTGCTTCTAATCATATGGTAGCTCTGACTTCCACCACCTATGGAGTTCTGAGAGTGGACTCCTCTCCTCGAGTGGAGGCCAAATGCAAACCCAGAGCAGAAAATCAAAATCAGGACAATGGGAATGAAAGATTCGAGTCAGACAAAGAGTTCTGACTCAGAGCCCCTGAAGGGGTTGGATGGGAATAGCTCGGTGGAGAAAAAAGTTATAGAGGAAGAAAATGCAGTCGTTAGCAGTACAGAGGACCAACTAGTTACTACCATTAATGCTTGGGAGCTCATGGCTGGGCTCGAAGAGTCCCCTGCAAAAAAATGTTTGGAGAAACAAGGGAGCCTTTACCATACTGTTGAAGAAATTGATGCCCGGGTTTCAGGTAATGTCAGTGAAAAGAAGCATTTTGGGAAAGAGAATGCAAGGCCCAAACATATTTCAACACCTAGTAAAGTCAAAAGTGGATTGAGCCTCAGCAGTCCTTTGGGAGAAATCGATTTTAATAAATTTTATAGTCCTGAAAATGTGGGTTTTCATGTTGCTTCTGTGCGTTCGAAACAGAGAATGAGGAGGCCTGGTTCTCATGGTTACATGACAGATTTGAAAGTTGCAACAAGCAGGAGACTGGATTCAAGCCTTAGGCTTTCTCTTGACCTTATCAAGGAACCCAACAGCCCTCTGTTTGATCCTAACTTGCTTGCTTCGTTTGAGAGGGCGTTGGAGAATTTGTCTGAGGAGGAGTGGAATGCCATTAGAAATGCAGAGGGGCGGCATCACAGGAAGAGCCCAAAAGAGGGTGTTTTAACTTGGGCCCTTGAATCTGATAAAAGCAAGGACAACCCACTTTGGAACTTTGAGGAAAAATTCCCTCCTGGGGGGGCCAATGCTGTGGTTCTCTATACCACTACTTTGAGGTGTATCAGGAAAACATTTGAGGACTGCAACAATGTGAGAGATGCACCTGAGAGCTATGAGATTTGTATCAGTGAAAGGGACGTGTCTATGCATTTGGAGTTTAGAAATGAGCTCAGAAAATTGATGGGTGGCAAGCTTATAACGTGCTGATGAGGTTCTCAAAATCCATGAAGAAGGTAAAATGGTAGAGCTGCTTGCAGGGATTCCAACAGCCATGGCTGGCAGAGTCTGTGATGGGTGTGGAGGGGTAAGATTTGTTCCTTGCATGGAGTGCAGTGGAAGCTGCAAGCTTGTGAATGATGATAACATGGTGGTGAGGTGCCCTGATTGCAATGAGAATGGCTTGATTCAGTGCCCCATTTGCTGCTGATATCATTTTGAATTCAGCTTTTAAGTTCTAGATGATCCCATTCCAAAGTACATTTACATTAATTTCTGCACCTTCTTCAAAGTTAGTAAATTTTTCTTGCGTTCGATTGATTCTACAGCAGATTTGGACCTTATACCTTACAGGGCTACGGACCAGTAATGCAATATGTTAGTTGATATGTCTTGAAATTAAAAAAAAAAAAAAAAAAACAATCTAACCTGAGAAGGTGGTTCAGATTCCAGAGCCCTTTTGTTCTTACTCAATTCGGGGATTTATGGTATTTGCATTTCATGAACCATTGCGAATTGAATTTGTATAAAATGGTGCAAGCAAAGCTTTATATTGAACCCACTTTATTCAGTGATAAGGTAACTGCAACTTTTCATGAATATTTCAATGGATAGGTTACATTTTGAAGCTTATGTTCCTTATTCCATTCACTTTGTTGTATTTTCCACCTTTGGGGTCAATATTGGGGCAAACTGAACCGATGATGCATATGACCAGCTAATTTTTAGACCTAAAGTCTATTTTTATCTTCAACTGCAGAAGTAGTTATATTTGTTGTACTCATTAGAGTTTTGCCCTTTTGAAGTTCCTGCTATGAGCTATCCTTTTGTTCTCTTTATCAGATCTTTTGCCTGTAGGATCTATAAAGTTGTTCGCTGAAATGTCCTTTGTAGTACCTTGTTTGGTTTATATTCGTGGATTCATTGACAGTATTGACATTTTGAAGTCTGTTGTTTTTGCTTCTGCGCATTAATTTTCTATATTTGGTCTATATTTATTATTGTGTGTGGGCATACTTATGGAATTTCTGATTTTCAACTGGCAACTGCCACCTGTTCATAATTTGGCGAAGTCCATTTATTTGGGGATTGAGTTATGATATTTGTTTTCATAGAGTTCTCAAGGTATAGACGAAATGCTATTTTAGATTCTTTGTTCTGATGCTGTTTTCCTTGGCGTTCTTTTGATGTCTGTAATGTGCGTGCATTACCATCAACAAGAAAAATCTTTTCGTAATTAGAATTGTCTAGCAATTGGTGTATAGTATAAAAAATATAAATCTGATTAACAATTAAACATAGTTTATATTGTAGATTTTGCAACGTATTTTCTGCAGTATTATCTGGGCGAATGAAAGCAACAAGAAAGATAGTACACAAACATGGGAAATCAACTGCTTTAAGTTGTAATGCAGGAAGCAGGTGTTCCTTGTCTGCTATATTCTGGAGTTTGGCCGCATGGATACTATTGATTCATGCCTACAACACCTTAACTCCATCAAATTCTAACAAAGTAGATTCTCAGGTGCAACAGTATCGCCTTTCCATGTACAGAGAACATGAAGATATAGAGGATAGGGGTTTTGAAGTCAAACAAAGAGGCAAAAAATTTATCTCCCCAGCAGGAAAACACGGGAAGGAGACATACCCCAGTAGATGATTTTCTTGATGTCACATCTCAAAGAAGATCCCTTTACTTTCCAGAGAAAAATCTTGCAGTGAACCCTTTGAAGACTGAAGATAGCAGAAAGTACCACTTTTATCCTGGCAGAGAATGGTGTGACACAGACAGCAGGTCCATACAGGCACATGGCGGAGGAATAATTTATGTTGAAGAGACTTAGACCTTCTACTGGTATGGAGAGAATAAAGATGGGCGAAGCTACCGTATGCACAGGAAAGGAACTACACGAGTGAGTTAATCGTTTCTTTCACTTCTGCCGCTCTGAATGATGGATTCTATGCTATTATTTGTCTTCCTATGCATTTCATGAAAATGGACATATTTTTATGCTCTTCTGGTAATTTTATTTCTGTAGTTTTAAGTCGACAGAATGCTTGCAGAGATATTTCTGGATCTACATTCATGTAAGAGTTGCTGTATGATTTTGAACATTTAAGTTAGCTTCCCATTGTGAAAATTTACCATATCATATTCATTTGTGTAAGTCCTTGATTGAACACTCTATTTCTGGCAGAATTTAAATGCTGTGGTAGAATCCTCTGCACAAGACCTTAGATGTAGATGCCAGGTTGACATTTTGAAATTTATATACTAGTAACTTTTATGGGTGTTGAATCTCTTTTCAGCAATGGAGAAGCAATTCGAAAACAAACATGAATTATGCTGGAATTGAACCAGACAAAAATAGCTAGGGTTGGAGCTGGTTAGAACGCTAGATGGCTGCAAAGCTTTGGGAGAATAGACTCATGGAACAATCCCAAATGGATGCTTGTGAAATTCAGTCTCTCAAAAGCTATGATGATGCTGGAGAGAATCTGAGGAAATCTCATCAACCAGGCAAAGTTAAAGTTCGCAGAAACAATATTAGTGTTCGTGTTGGAGAGTAAAATTTTGAGTTCAAAAGCCGCAGTGCTCAACTGTTGATTAGCTTCTTGGTTGGTGGTTGTGAGGAGCTAAAAGTTTGGTTTGATCTGGTGATTGGAGACATGGTCAGCTGGATTGCATTTGAGTCTTTGAGGAAGCCACTTACTAGAGAACTGTGTTTAAGGGAAAAAACAAATCTATAGCAGAAGCAAAAGAGCATGAATTTTCAGCTAAGCTTCTGGTTGTTATCTTAGCTGGCCTTGCAGATTCAAGGCATAATAGGAGTATTTTTTACAGAAGCCAAACAAAGATAACTGGGATATATCAAAACATTCTTGGCTGTATTCCTGCAGGCATATTGATGGTACTATATGAGTAAGGAGTGTGTACACTTTAAGTTAGTGATTTGAGATGGGATTTCTTTAGTAGTGAAGTTATTGGGCTTCTTGCCCAGTTTAATACTGTGTAAAGATTTCAACTTGGAATGAGATTCTATATATATATCTAATGCTTATATGTTTTCTTTCTGATTTTTTTGAACTTTATAATACAATTGTAATGATCTTATGGTCAGTTGTAGTTCATCTAGGCTAAATAATTGTATTTGGGTGTTAGCATTTTTAGGTTCTTAGTTATCCCTCCAGTCTTTCCATATATTAGCTGATGCTTCTATATAAGCTGAATTTTTGATCTGAACACAAATGTGCTCCCTTTTCAGATTCCTGTAATTTCACTGTCAAAAAAAGTGATGTTGGGAAACAAGTACCAAAAAAGAAATAATTTAAGAGAGATGTTCAACAATCCATGACATTTTTCAGGTATTTACTCAAAAATGCCTATAATTAGGCTTGCTTGAGGATGCTTCTGATTTGTGTAGGAATGTGATATAATTTGTTTATTTGTAATAACGTTATATTGATTGATCAACTTGTATTTTTATTCATTTTCTGGCATCCCACATACTTAGCCCAAGCCTTTCGTTGCATAACTTGACATTGATTGTTCGAATTCTTAGGGATATTGTTCAAATTCTTTTGACTCATATAATCTTATTTTTAATATAAATGATTTGCTTGTCTTTTAATGGCAGAGTGTTTGAGAGCCTATCCATTTGCGGAAATCTCAATGGGAGAACCCTTAAATTATATGGGAGGCATCCATGAAAAATTATCTCAATGGGAGAACCCTTAAATTATCTCCCCAGCAGGAAAACACAGGGGAAGGAGACATACCCCAGTAGATGATTTTCTTGATGTCACATCTCAAAGAAGATCCTTTTACTTTCCAGAGAAAAATCTTGCAGTGAACCCTTTGAAGACTGAAGATAGCAGAAAGTACTACTTTTATCCTGGCAGAGAATGGTGTGACACAGACAGCAGGTCCATATAGGCACATGGCGGAGGAATAATTTATGTTGAAGAGACTCAAACCTTCTACTGGTATGGAGAGAATAAAGATGGTCGAAGCTACAATATGCACAGGAAAGGAACTGCACGAGTGAGTTAATCGTTTCTTTCACTTCTGCCGCTCTGAATGATGGATTCTATGCTATTATTTGTCTTCCTATGCATTTCATGAAAATGGACATATTTTTATGCTCTTCTTGTAATTTTATTTCTGTAGTTTTAAGTTGACAGAATGCTTGCAGAGATATTTCTGGATCTACATTCATGTAAGAGTTGTTATATGATTTTGAACATTTAAGTTAGCTTCCCATTGTGAAAATTTACCATATCATATTCATTTGTATAAGTCCTTGATTGAACACTCTATTTCTGGCAGATTTTAAATGCTGTGGTAGAATCCTCTGCACAAGACCTTAGATGTAGATGCCGGGTTGACATTTTGAAATTTATATACTAGTATCTTTTATGGGTGTTGAATCTCTTTTCAGCAATGGAGAAGCAATTTGAAAACAAACATGAATTATGCTAGAATTGAGCCAGACAAAAATAGCTGGGGTTGGAGCTGGTTAGAACGTTGGATGGATGCAAAGCTTTGGGAGAATAGACTCATGGAACAAGCCCAAATGGATGCTTGTGAAATTCAGTCTCTCAAAAGCTATGATGATGCTGGAGAGAATCTAAGGAAATCTCATCAACCAGGGAAAGTTAAAGTTCACAGAAACAATATTAGTGTTCGTGTTGGAGAGTAAAATTTTGAGTTCAAAAGCCGCAATGCTCAACTGTTGATTAGCTTCTTGGTTGGTGGCTGTGAGGAGCTAAAAGTTTGGTTTGATCTGGTGATTGGAGACATGGTCAGCTGGATTGCATTTGAGTCTTTGAGGAAGCCACTTACTAGAGAACTGTGTTTAAGGGAATAAACAAATCTATAGTAGAAGCAAAAGAGCATGAATTTTCAGCTAAGCTTCTGGTTGTTATCTTAGCTGGCCTTGCAGATTCAAGGCATAATGGGAGTATTTCTTTATAGAAGCCAAACAAAGATAACTGGGATATATGAAAACATTCTTGGTTGTATTCCTGCAGGCATATTGATGGTACTATATGAGTAAGGAGTGTGTACACTTTAAGTTAGTGATTTGAGATGGGATTTCTTTAATAGTGACGTTATTGGGCTTCTTGCCCAGTTTAATACTGTGTAAAGATTTCAACTTGGAATGAGATTCTATATATATATCTAAAGCTTATATGCTTTCTTTCTGCATTTTTTTGAACTTTATAATACAATTGTAATGATCTTATGGTCAGTTGTAGTTCATCCAGGCTAAATAATTGTATTTTGGTGTTAGCATTTTTAGGTTCTTAGTTATCCCTCCAGTCTTTCCATATATTAGTTGATGCTTCTATATAAGCAATGAATTTTTGATCTGAACACAAATGTGCTCCCTTTTCAGATTCCTGTAATTTCACTGTCAAAAAAAGTGATGTTGGGAAACAAGTACCAAAAAAGATATAATTTAAGAGAGATGTTCAGCAATCCATGACATTTTTCAGGTATTTACTCAGAAATGCCTATAATTAGGCTTGCTTGAGGATGCTTCTGATACTTGGCGTGATCACTGACATAAGATTTGATCTTGGGTCCCATGTTGTGTGAGAAATTTAAAATGGACAAATGCATCTTTCCTCAATCACAAGCCCTAAGTAGAATACTATAAAGTTGAATTATCATAGTCTAGAGACAACGTGTTCCCCCAATTGTTTCTATCTAAAAACATTCCTAAAAAGGAAATAACCAGTAATTAGGGGGAAATGCTATCCCCACCAAAAAAAATCCAAAAAAATAAAAATAAAAAAAATAATTAAAAAGGAAGGGGTTCTTTAGTAAATCATTGCCCTGTGCTATTGATCAAAAGAGGAATTTGTGATACTTGTATTTGTATAAGTAATAGATTTGTACAATTAAACCACTCTTCAGCAGATATATGAAACGTAAATGTTGCTTCTTTAGCACAGTTCTTTCTCACATAGGCCATGGAACTGCAGGAAGGTTAGACTCTGTGAGTTGACAGAGCCTTATGTTTTCTGCATCCCCTTTAGCCATTTGTTGTATGATTTAGGGCACTTACTCCCCAGGAATCATTAGTTACAACCTACATTCCGAGAAGTACTAGACCCAGCCAATGTTGTCCTTACAATATATTGGTTTTTCACAGGTGAAGATGTGTTGAAATCCTTGAACTAATGCCATATTAGTTGTGATTTATTTAGGTTACTGGCATTTTATGACTTAGCCAATGGAAAAAAATACATATAATTATTTGTTTTTTAATTGTTAATTTTTATTATTAAGGTGTATGTTTTTATTGTTTTTTTATTATAATTTAATTATATTTAAATTAAACAAAAGTAGTTGCTTTGTGGTTTTTAGTGAACGTTAACCACCATCATTATCAAATGTGAGAACTAGTTTATATTTTTCAAAATTCAATAATTAAATTAACGATAAAGAACAATAATATGAAAACTAGTTCATCCTTCTCAAAATTGAATAATTAAATTAAACAATAAAAAATAATAATTATGCTTTTGCTTAAATGTAAAAACTAATTCATATTTTTTAAAATTCAATAATTAAATTAATATTGGGTAAAAAAATGCTAATTATACAACCTTATTCAAAATAATATACACTTCACCATAGTTATTAATATACATTAGTTAGTTGTGACCGCTTAAATTGATGTAGTTCACATATGAATGAAAGGATGGCACGATCATAATAAGGATTTAGATTTATTAATTAATTTGCGAAGTTTGTAGAATTGTATAACAGTTCTATACTTATGTTTTTAATAGATATCGATTTATTAGTTGTTAGGCTAAGTTTGTCAAAAATGCGTGTCACCTCTCAACTTATCCATTTATAGATATAATGATATAGATTGTTACATTACTTTTATTTTGATCATTGTCTTATTCGTGAGGTGTTGCTTTTCTTTTGAAATTAACCTTACGAAACATAAATGTCATGCCAATAATCAGAGGGATCTTAATAAGAAATTTAATATTCCAAGAAGAGGAGGTAGTAGTAGATTCAAATACATTAGCAATGCAACAACATAAATGTTTGCAACAAATTTAGAGAGATCCACCTTGTTGAATAATGCACACACTACATGGATAATGGATTTCCGCACTTTATGCCTTTACGGCGTTTCCTTTGCGACATCTGGTGCAAATGCTATTTAAATTTATTTTAATTAATTAAAAGTTATATATAAAAAAATTATTTTAGCTATAAAAAAAAGAAGAGAGGAAAAATATTTTAGCTGGCAAATAAATACACGCCACCGCAAACCCGCTCAATGTCGACAATGACAATGGCAGATTTCCAAAAAAAAATGTTGGATGCGGAGCATAAGATAAATAGCAACCACGATGAGGTCAGTAAAAGATTAGATGAATTCAAGATCAAGCTTGAGGGACAAGCTTACCAAATAAAAAATCTTCAGGATACGACAAATCGAATAGAAATAAAGATGGAAAATCAACATGTCCAAACAGAAGCAGACATCAAAGAGGTCTTAACGATGCTGAAAATTCTGTGTGAAAAGACGAATTGTACACCCGAACAACTATTAAAAGAAAATGAATAGAATCAAGAACACGTCTCATCAGATTCAACAAATTCAAAAGACTCTCATGAAAAGGTTGAATCGCCAAAAAAATCAGCGACACCCCACCAAGAAGTGAGTAACACAGCCTTTACAAACAAGCAACTCTGGGATAACTTTACCAATCAACACCCTTTTTTCGCTCAACCATTAGCACCATACCAGCGAAGGGCAAAAGTCGAGATGCCTAAATTCGATGGAAACAAAAAAAAAATGTTGCATGGATAAATAAAGTAGAAGAATACTTTGAAATATATGACATCAATGACGATGACGAAAAGCTCAGGCATGCATCCATGAAAATGGAAGGAGAAGGATATAACTGGTATATGTGGTGGAAAAAGACAACACATGTCATTAGCTGGAGGAAATTTAAAGATTCATTCTTTAAAAGATTCCAAGGTGTAAAGGAAGAAGAGTTCTTTTCAAAACTCATCAAATTACGACAAAAAGGAAGTGTGGACGAATACACTCAAGAATGGGAAACCTTAGTAACACGAGTACCTGGGTTATCAGAATCTCGTCTAATTCAGTCATACGTCTCGAGACTCAAAACCCATTTACAAGCAGAACTTGAGACGCATGACATTACATCAATAGAAGTAGCAAGACGAAAATCAAAAATAGCTCAAAAGAAATTCGAACCAATATTTTGGTCAAAAGCGGAAAAAACATATGCAAGACGAAGGATACCCCAATATGTGGACTCAAATAATACAAGATATGTTCCACCACATCGTCGTAAGATGAAAAATCTAATGTGGAAATGCAAAGGATAAAAGAGGGTAAATGTAAACGCTGTGGTGAGAAGTGGGACCCCAAACATAGATGTGCTAAAGGAAAAGAACCAAAGAACCTATACAATGGTGAAGCAACCGATGATTCAAACAGTGAAGACTCTGACATAGAAGAAATAGAAGATGCTCCAGAATTATCACCAGAATTAGATGACGGGAGTATTCCGCAAGTGCCATTATCAGCCATGATAGGTATATCACAGCCTCAGAACTTAAATTTAAAAGGACACATAAAGAAGAACAACGTAATGGTTCTCATCAACTCTAGAAGCACACACAATTTTCTAGATGCAACCATGGCCAAGAGACCCAATATCTTTTCATTTCCCTTACCAAACATGAAGGTGATGATAGCTAACAGTAAGAAGATTGAAAAGGTGGGGAAATGCCATAAGGTCAATTTGCAGATTCAAGACTTTAATCTAGAGTCTCCGTTCTTCACGGTACCGTTAGGAGGAGTACATGTAGTCTTAGGTATCCAATGGCTACGAACTTTAGGTACTTATGCCACCAACCATCAAGTACAATTTATAAAATTCAAATGGGGAGGTCAAAAGTACAAACTACATGGATTCCAAGCACCAGAAAGTCAAGTTGTATCATCATCTCAGATGATGAAGCTGAGTCGAAAAGGAGCACCTGCTTATGTAGTACAATGTCTATCTGCAAATATGACCAGAGAAGAGTCACCAGAGATACAAGATCTAATTCGGAAGCATGAAAAAGTATTTCAAGACCTACCTATGAAGATGTCGCCTAATAGGGAAATTGATCATACAATAGAAGTCAAGGCAAGGTCAGACCCCGTCAATATCAAGCCATACCAATATCCACATCAACAAAAAATGGAAATTGGGAGATTAATCCAAGACCATTTAAAGTGTGGGACCTTGATCATCTTAGAATATTTGATCAAGTGGAAGGACTTACCCGAAGAAGACGCTTTCTGGGAGAATGAATCATTCTTCAACAATATCCGTCATTACTTATGCTTTGAGGACAAAGCATTCTTTCGAGAGGAAGGCAATGTTATGTAAAAAATCAGTTACCTTTAGGTTTATTATTTAATTTTAGGTTTAATTAGACGAAAGGGAACGATCATAAGATCATGCCCTTTCCCAAAGGGTGTCCATGGCAGTATATAAGCCAAGAACCCCATTTGTAATCAACATCATCTGTAATTCATCTTTTTAATAAAATATTTATATATGTATTTCTGCGTATCAAAAGATTTTTGTTCCGATCCAACTTCTTCCATTCTTCATCGGACACTCTCATTGGTTTAGTACTCAGATATACCACGATCCACTGATCTTTATCCACCAACAGATCCTCCATCTTGAGTTTCCACAACTCAAAACTCTGACCATTAAATTTCTCGATCTTTCCACTGCTCACCATCTTCTTTCACCACCAAAATTGATCTCGCAAATCTCCCACTGAACAGGGTCTACCACAGGCCTAAGCGAAACCCCTCAGCAACAAAGGCATTCTCTTGAATCCAAAACAGCTCTGATACCAAATGTAGGTTTTAACCCCATACAGAAATTACTTGCATATGAATTCTAGTTTTTAACCCCATACAAAAATTACTTGCATACGAATTCTAAAACACAGAAAATAAACAATGCGAGAGCATAACACATAAAAAACATATACATAGAGATTTTCCATTAGATCCAAAAACTGAGACTACAAGCTTGATTTTTCATTATGTTCCTTTAAATGTTACAATACATATTTATACATGTTGAAACACCCAATACCATGGACCAAAAACCATGCATCCAAAACCATGGACCGAAAACCATCGCGTCCAAAACCATGTGCGAAAAACATGCACAAAACCATAGGTAGGTTCGCCCAACCTAATATAGGGTCCAAAAAACAAAATTTTCTGGGGCGCTACCCTAGACCCCATATAGGGGGGTTACCTGCACCGCTCAAATCCCCTGTGACCCCACGCTACGCAATCAGCGCAACGAAGGGGGGGCTCCGCCCCCTCTCTAACCCCCCATTTAACGACATGGGCTAGTCATGGAAAGCATATAACACAACCCAACAGTGCCAGGCCCTTTAGATTACAATTTACTTCTTGGGCGTGACTATGATTATGACATGGGAGCTATAGTTTCAACACTCTTTCGAGTGATGTGTTTCCCACATGAAGGAAAAATTGTCACCGTTGACCAGCTTTCATTTCCTGGTCCAAATATGGTTTCTAGTCAACCATCTTCCCTAAATGGTCCTTTTGTCCCAATGGTATCTTCCCTTCCATGGGTCAATTATGTGGCAACTCATTCCATGCCTACATCAACTGACGATCAATTTCGTGATCTTGTTCATTATGTACTAGGGGCATTGGAACCAAATCTCTATAATGGATTCCTTGCTACGTATCCCTTCCAAAGCATTGTTCTCCCATCTGATGAGAACCTTTTGGAAGTCATGACCTCTTATTGGTTGTGATCAAGGAATCATGAGCATTTCCTTGTCTTGTGTCAAGCTCGTTAAAAAATGAAACAAGGAATATGAGAATAGTTCATTGTCTTGTGTCAAGATCGTTAAAAAATGGAACAAGGAATCTGAGTAGAGTTCCTTGTCTTGTGTCAAGCTCGTTAAAAAATGAAACAAGGAATCTAAGCAGAGTTCCTTGTCTTGTGACAAGCTCATTAAAAATGAAACAAGGTCCCTTGGAGAAAAGTTCCAATTCGAGTCTTTGATTAGATCTTGTAAAATCCTAGTCGAGTCTTTCACTTGATATCATAAATGAACCTTCATTCCATCCATTTGATAGCCATGAGTATTCTACATAGGTGAATGTAATGAAGCTTGGGGGGCATACACCTAGAATCGAGTCATCATGTTGGGGGCATGTAAACCAATCCAAGCATAGTTTTTCATTTCAAGCTTGTGTGAACATGAAACTGAATCCAAACATAGTTCCCTATGGTTCAAGTTTGTGTAAAAATGAAACCATCTCCATTTTAACCCTCGTGATTGCCATTCTATCAGCCTCTTCCACCATATGAGCCTTTGTTTTGCTCCTTCCATCGTCACTATCTACTTGGTTGATCATACGCTTTCACTTGGTTGTTTTACCCTTTTTGAGGATAAGTTGCAATGAGTGGTCTTATTAGCCAGTGTCTTGACCATTACATGTTTTGAGAAGTTCCAACATCACCGGAACCAGTTGCTATCCTAGACACCACTCATTCCTCTAAGTGGAGTCCTCTTTAAGCTCTTTTCAGACTCTCGAAACATGAAAAGATTGTCAGATGCTTATCCTTTTCAGCTCGTAAACAGATTGGAAATGACATCTACTTAGTATAAGTTTAACCCTTTTCTGGACTAAGATAGATTACTTATGAAAAAGGAATACATTGATTGAACATGGTCAATAGGTTCTCTCTTGTATTATTTTACACTTTTTCGGACTTAAGAAACAAATTTACGTAAAAGAACTTGTGGAGTTTTCTTTTTATCCCTTTTCAAACTCTCTAAACATGAAAAGGACTAAGTTCTCATTGTCGTTAAACTCGTTAAAACATCAAATAGCGACAAACTTGTCCATCATGACAAGGCCGAGTTTCACCTTTGCTAGACTCGTTAAAACATCACATAGCAATGGATTCACCCAAAGGGTGGAATTATACTACAAGCATATGTTATCCTCCTCAAGCTTGTTAAAAAATAAAGAGGTACTAGTCATCAATGACTAGGGAAAATGGCAAAAGGGATAAATCACTTTATGGTAGCAAATCACTCTTGAACATGACACTTTCACTTCATCTCTATGACTATTTGGGTTGGGTTATCTACTTGATGGTTATCATCCCTATGGTTTATCACACCATCCATCACTTTGGTTTTGGGTCAATGTTACCAATTCATTCAGTGTCACCGACATGTTCATGAGAAGTCACTCAGTAAACTTCATCCTTTGCAATGTTCATAAACCTTCATTTTCATGACCGCCATTCCTGAACATTGTGTTGTTAGTCACATTCTATCTTCAAAATCGTTACACTCATTTCATGTCGTTGATGGGGGATACATCAAGGCCCTCCTACGACGACTCACTTCTTGTCGACATCAACACATTATCCAAGAAGTTGACTTAGAAACACCCTTCCAGTACCTTGAGGCTTGCATACATCAATGGCAAGTTTCTTGCTTCCGACGATAGGTTGACATCACAGGCCTTCGACCGAAAGAATTTGTATGGTGTTCGACATCAAAACATCTATTCACACCATGCATAATGTACTGTAGTACGTTGAGAATCATTATCATTATCGGTGATTTCTCTCGCGTATGTTAACAGCTTACATCATTGGCTGGTAATCAGACGGTGTCTTCCCATGTTCGACTTCAAATCACATTTTCACATGGTTAGACTTGTACTTGAGCAAACGATTGGATGAGATAGAAGACCCCAGATCTAGTTTCATCCATCCAGGATGTGATTTCAGGAGAGTAATAAATCATTTGTACGATGGATTTACACAGATGGTCATCCTATCATGGGTCTATATCTATAGACGACTATATGATTTATGTACATGTAATGAAAAGTTTATATGTTGAGCATGGGTATGCCTTCCCTCAGAAATTCATGAAAAATTCAAGGATATCATGACATTATGTATTATAATTGATGCGGGTCACCATCTGCTTCAGATCCTCCTCATGACATCATAAAGCATATCACTCAATATTATCATTTTTGACTTCATGCTTTAGGGAGCAACTGTTACAGATCTATTTGGGCACATCACTCCTGACACTTAGATCACTACAATTAGGGCTCATCAAACCCTAATTCAGTTGCTACATACCCTAGACAAGTCATCAAATTGAATGCTTTCATCCATGAAAGTTTCCTAGTTTGAAACCCTGTTGAAATGCCTCCTTGGGACATCAACGCAGCCTTGGTCAGGGATAACTGTGTTGCAAAGTAGGTAGGCCCATTCAGACCTACACTATAGTGCACGTAGGCCCACTTTGACCTGCACTCGGCGAGAATGAGCGAAATTGACATAGGATTCTGGGAATATTCCTTGATTCTATAGCATTCTAGAAGGATGCCCAACTCTTATCTCATCCTATGAGCTCGATTTTGGATAGATTATGGATCAATTACCCCTCTATCATCTCATCCCTTTCTCCATGGAAAATAACTCTAATTTTGGAAAACCATTCAATGCCCAATTTATGACATAACCACTTGCATTTCCCTATAAATTGACCACTCATCATAGTGATCAAGAGACTGGAATTTGAAGATTGTAGAGAAATACTGTTGGTTTGAGATTTGAGTTCATGTCAAGTAATGTTATGATGCTGGATTGATGTGCTTTTGGTGTGACGAGGATTTGGAATGAAGATGGATGAGTGGCATGAGATCGAACCGCTTTGGGTGTAACTCTTCCTTCTACATCAATAAATTTGTTTGTTCCTTTTCCCATATTCCTGTTCATATCTATGATGCAAATATGTTTCAATGTTGTTGATTCCATTTATTTATAGTAGATAAATTATATACTTTGATCATTGTCATCTTTTGTTTCTTTTGACAGGTACCAATTGAGCGGATTTAGTTCGAGTGGGAGCGACGGGAGAAATTCAAAGGAGATCAAGGAAGCGAAATATTACAAGTAATTTCCTTCATCTCATTTATCTATTATAGGAAAAGGTTAAACTACTTTCTTTGTGTTATTCTAAGTGTAACTACCCACTTAGGGAAAATGTGTTTATCCATAGATACAAATTCCATATAACAGGTGGGATACCTTTGGGAGTCTCAAATATATTGAAATGATTGTCAAGGACTCTTTCGAGATTTGGAGAAATGGATGACTTAGATGTTTGAATATCTAGTGAACAATTACCCCTCGTTGTTACATAGATGTGAAATTACCACTCGTTTTTCCTTATTCAAAATATTTTTCATGTCATTAGAGTTTATTATCTTCCAAGGTCTCCTTGTGATACCCCTTAATTCAATTTCCTTTCCTTCCGATAAAAATTTCAAGAAAAGTTCTTAAAAATTAAAAGCTATCAATCCCAAAGATTGTAACCGTTGGACTCCTAATACAACATCTTCACCACCCATTAGAATGGAAAGAATTTGACCTATTCAATACATATTCCCCCATGTTTAGATTGTTATTATGGCACTTCCCTAAGAAATTTATAGTTCCTCCATTTGTAACCATCACTTGACACTCTGGTGCAGGATATAGAAAGCAATTCAAATCCTTGGTTATCTTAGAATGATTAAAATTATGAGTACTGCTCGAATAAATCAGCACTATTACCTTTTTCTTCTTGATATATCCTTATATCTTGAGAGTTCTAGAAGCGGTAATTACCTCCAATGCATTACACGTTATGGTCAGATTCATTTCTTCTTTTTGAACCCCTAGGGTTGGCTCCTGGTGTATATCTTCTTCTTTTGATGTTTCTTGCTCCTTTTCTTCCTCCTCTTCATAAACTATGTAAAATAATTTCCTCCTAGCACACTTATGACCTTTAGTGTATTTTCTATCACAACTGCAACAAATCCCTTTTACTCTTTTCTCCTCTAGTTGTTGTAGAGTCAACCTTGTAGATTGTCAGAAGCTAGGAGCGACAAAATTTCCATATTTATAGTTTTGAGTGGTAGACTTCCTTGTTGCCATAATTTTTCTTTCAACTTTTCTTGTCACCATGAGTTCATTCTCCAATGAATTATGTTCCCAAATATGAACCTCATGTTGCATGTTATCCTTTAAATTCCCTATGAAGACATCAATTATATACTCCTATGGAATATCAATTACCTTGATATTGAATCTTTGGAAGTCCTCAATGTGCTCCCCAAATCAACCCCTTTGTTTGATATTTATCATTTGGATAAAGACTCATATTTATCTTTGTATCCTCATAATGTTCTTTCAATTCCTCCGTAAAAATTGTCCAAGTGACAAGTTCTTTACAAGAACAAAGCCATAAATACCATACAAATTGATTGGTTTCTAAATATAGAGATGTAATCCATACCTTTTTTGTGTGTTGCACATTGTGCAGATCAAAGAACTGCTCCATCTGTAGTATCCATGTTATCAAATCCTTGCCATAAAACTTCCTCATATCGATATTTGGAATATGGTTGGTCTTCAACCAAAAGTTAGAGTCTATAAAATCATGTTTCACATTCCTTTTGTTCTCATCATGTGTTTCATGGCATACCTTGTCACCACGAGGAATAATTTATTCTAACAACTTTGTCAAACCTTCCTTCAAACCTTCCATGTCTAATTTTATTTTTCCTTCTAAACCATCCATATTAACATTCATAATCGCTTCCAATTCATTTTTAGTTTCTCTTTGTTAGAGTGAAAATTGTTGCACTTGGTCCCGTAATTTGGATATATCATGTTGCATTTCTTCTTCTTCATGCGTCATAGTAGAGATTTCTAAGGGCTTAATGGGTGTACAATTTTTTTGTTTGGGAGGAATTTTGGAACCAATCAATTATATCCATGCTTCACTATTCACTTTGAATCACTTCAAACTGATTTTTCAAACAAAAGATGCAAATTTAAAAATACACCTTTTATAGTTTGATTTTGAGCTTGTTGTTAAGGTTGAAATTGAAACTATTTTATATTTGTGATTTTGGCTCTCCAAGGTATGAAATTGTGTCATATGGTATCCCTCTATGTCTTCTTTCCAACCCTACCATCTATACCAAGATTGGATTCTTCAAGATAAAGTTACACGAATTCTCCCAAGATGACCTGATTATGGATCTATGTTAACCTTAGGATCTAAAAATCTTACATGAGAAACTAAAGTCTGAGAAATTTTATTCACTTTTTATGAATTAAAATTCGATGTACAAAGAGAATGTTATGACGATTTCCTTGGAACACTTATTTAAGACTAAATTTTGGAGCATGCAGAAACACTAAGTTCCTTGAACCATATCTCCAAAAATATAGCGAACCAAGATCTGAAATTGTAACCATATGTTCACAAATATTTCACCTTAATATGGTATCAATTTTACAATTTTAAGCTTTGTATAAAAAATTATAGTGAAAATTCCATGATGACATGTTTGAAGCAGCAAAACCCTATGATCCGAGCTCTGGTACCAAATTTTATGTATCTAGATCAAAAGTAGCACAAAAACATAAGAAAATATAGATCAACGACTATACAATAAGAAACTTTGAGGGGGAAACTTCCTTTTACATCACATAAATGAACAATTCTTGGATGATTCGAATGACAAGACCTCCTTGGTATATATAGGAGTCTAAGGGGTTAAAATATAATTAGGGCCTACATAACAGTGATAATGTAATGGCACAACAATAACAATAGTGGGATTCTATGGGGCACAACAATAAAAATAACGGGCTTTTATGTGGCACAACTATAACAATATGGGGGCTACACTAATATTTTAGATACATAACATGTTATTTTAGAATATTTGGGTTTATTTTGGTTTACCTACGTCCATTCTATCTGATCATGAATCTCACTTCCTTGGGGAGTTTTGGTCAACATTGTGGGTTTAATGGATACCAAGCTTCATAAAAGCACTACTTTTCATCCACAAATATATGGACATATAGAGTTTGTCCATATGTCCATAAATATCTGAAATTGTAGCAAGCATCCTAAGCTTTGGGATGAGTAGTTGCATTATGTACAGCATGCCTATAATAATTCCATACATTTTTCTACAAAAAGCTTTCCTTCGGAGACATGTTTTGGATATTTTCCTATATCCTTTAGACTTCAAATTTGTGTAAGATTTAGTGAGTGATGCAAACAAGGCCATGAAATTCAATCAAAATATCCATTTGGTTCATCAAGTTGCACAAAAACAATTGGAAAATAACCAATCCAAGTATATAGTTAGGCATGATAAGCATCGGGAAAACCATCAATTCCAATTTGGTGATCAAGTTTGGTGTTATATCAGCAAGGAACATCTTAAAGGTGAATAAAGATGCTATTCTTAGAAGAAGGATTAGAAATTCATGAACAAGGGATCTGGAATGCCTTCCTATGGGTTTAAAAGGAATGCATCCAAGTTAAGCATGCTTGCTGGAAATCAGAAAAGTTAGGGAGTTGTGCCCTCAATTACTTGTTGAATAAAATATAAATTTTGGTGGTCCAAAATATTTTTAATGGATAGGATTGATCCAAAAATATTCCCACAAATGATCCAAATTAATTGTATTAGATGACAAGGAAAAGGTCTCCATGTCAAATATCTCAATAAGAGATTTCCAATGCAACTTGAATGGGCTCAAATGGATAGTGTATGCAAAAGTTATGGCCTTTGGAAGTTGAAAGAAAAAAGGGGATAAAATTGACATGTGGCACACTCTATATTGACATGTGGCATGGTTATTGGATGACACATGTCATGGCGATAGACTAACATGTGGAATGGTGACTGTTATCTCCTGAAATCAAATTGTCAATTTTATTCATTAGGTGATAGAAGGTCTTTTTAGGAAAAAGTTTTATTTAATTTTTAGACTCATTTCATTGAGTCTTAAGCTTGTAATCATTTTAATGAACTTTCTAGTCAGCGCATTTTTGAAAAATCAACTTTCCATAGCTAACCCGCATTCTTAGCACACCTCTTAGCTGCCGAAATCGCAAGTGTTTCAAACAATAAACTGCTTTGGGGAAACTCAATTTTATTAGCCGTGGAGAGACCTTTTTACACTATCAAATAGTCTATTGAAAACTATACATCCTAAGCTTTCCAATGGTACTTTCAGATCTGCATTTAGAGCTCAGGAAGGCAGTCAAAAGTCCCCCGCAAGATGAGGCAGCGTTTTTAGAAATGTGGAGTTTCTACTGTGTTGAGTCATCATTTTCAAATGATGATTATCAGCGACTGGAGGATAATTTTGAGAAACGGTCGGAGGTTTTTGTGCCTAACATGTCAAAGAATAATAACCTCTTTGGATTTATACACAGGTGTCATGGATGTGGAGAACCGAATCCATCTCTGAGCCCCAGTTTTTCAACAATCTAGCCCAATTTTTGTGGCAGACAGTTTCAGAAATTGTCTGTAACTCATTGTTATCTTCGGGATTTGGGAAGATTTAGACCTCATCCATCTGATCCTAAGAAATTTTCAGCTGCTGAATATTATGAAGACCATTTTTACAAGAATTGATCAGTTAAATAGGATTTATTCCTATCTGTTTTAACTTTTCTATTTTAGGTGTTTCAGATCCATTTTTATAGGATATTGGCGTTGATGTAATGGTTATAAAGCCTAGAACTCTAGAGATGAGAAGAGGTTCGACTTTGGAGACTTTTCATACTTCGTAATCTCAAGCTTCTCATTTTCATATTAGTAATACAAGCTTCTTTTGCTATTATCTGTTCAAATTTACATCTTCTTATATGTTTTCTGCTTGCACCTAAATATGTTATTCATGTTATTCCTATTTGTCTAATGCCAGATAACTGTCACCTTATCTTTGCATTGATGAATTAGAATTGCAAGTTTCATTTATCTTTTGTAATTGGCCATTCATATGTGTTAATGTATCATTCCGCTAGTACAGTGAGGATTCTTCATACATCCACTTATTTATAAACCCTCTGAATAGTAGTAGTTGAAAGCTTTGTCAATCTAAGAGTGTTTATGTATGTCTTGAGTGAATAAGATTTGATTCATTCATCTGACTTGATCCAAACACATTCCCATAATTGAGAGAACCATTGAGGGATATTTATATGTCATCAGGGATCTTCGAACTACAACCGAGAAGAGTTTCCTGGAGTGCTAACATAATTGGCGCTGTTGCCGGGGAACGACGATTGAAGCTCAGCTTCCCTGGTAGACGACAAAGACCCAACTTTGATGATAGACAAAGTCTGGATACTATCTCGATTGTAATCATCTATTTGGTGACTCCACTGGGGGACGAATTTGTTGGCGACTCTACTAGGTAATTGTGACTCAGTGTAGGAGGCATACTCGGCAAAATCCTCAGAAGCCACCAACTGACCCAGTACCTGATCCTGAAAAGATCATAAGAGAAGGAAAAGAATTATAGAAAGGAGCTTCAATTTTAGAATCATCTCAATCTAAAATTGAATGCCACTTAGGTTACATTCACACCAATCTTTCTATTGTTGAGCTTGCTATACAAGAATTGTCATCAAAAGGAGAAGAAAGCCTTGCAAAGTTATTATCTGGTTTTTATAGAGCTTCTTACTCTTTAGTTTATTCTTTCATTGTAAGTCCAAAGAAATATTCCCCTCCTATCCATCATACTCCCTTAGTCATATCAACTCCTCCTCAACCCTCAGTTGTTCAAGCTTCTAGTACTTTCATATCTACCACATCCATGGCAGCACCACAAGCACTTACCAAGGTAGAAATAATCATAGCTGCTAGGTATGGAACATTAGTATTGCCCACTCCCTTGAGTAAAATGCCTACTGGAGAATATCAAAAGTACATGCCTAAGTTTACAGGGATAGAGGGGATTACAACTGAGGCAAATCTTGAATTATTTTATAGCCATGCTGACAATTTGGATATTAGTGAAGCTGATGTATGGATGAGAGTTTTTGTTCAAAGCCTAGATGGAGAGGCTAGGAAATGTTTCAGAGAATTGACACCAAGGTCTATAGCAAACATTGAAGTTTTAAATGATGCTTTCCTCAAACATTGGGGAGATAAGAAAGATCTGCTCTACTACCATATAGAATTTGTGAATTTAAAGAGACAAAGTGGTGAGAAATTGTTTGATTTCAACAAAAGATTTAACCGCATGTACAATAAGATACCAGCCTAGGTGAAACCTACCACTACATCCACAAAACTCACATATGTGAATGCCTTTGATGTTGACTTTTGTTTGTTGTTGAGAGAGAGAAGATGTGCTACCTTGGCTGACATGCAGAATGCAACATTGGAGGTAGAATCAAATATTATGGCTGCAAAAAAAGTTAAGGGAAAAGTTGATAGGAGAAAATAGAAGGATGAATCCTCATCATCTTCAGATCCTAAGATTTATAAAATGACTAAGATGATAGAATCATTAACCTCTGAAATATCCAAATTGAAAATTGAGAATCAGCAGGCTGGAAGAGGAAGAGATCTTAATACTTTTTCTCCTCATAACCCAAATCCATACAGGAGAAACAATGAGCAGTTGTAGATTTTGCAAAGAAACAGAAACACCAATGAAGATCAAAAGGTAAAGGCATCTTTCCAGAATGCAATAATCGAAGAAGAGCAATCTAAAGAAGATGATGAAATCCATTGTCTGGAAGACAAAGGCAGTGCATCCTTCTTGACCTTATCTGCCTATGAAGAGTCATTATTCAATGACCAGATCAGTCAAGAGTAGGATGATGGAGTTGTTCTACAGGCTGATGATCAGCACAAGTATAATCTGGGGTCAAAGACAAATACTGCCAAGCAAGATCCTATTCAGAAAGTTGTTGTCCCTGCAAAACAGCAAGCTAGTAAGCAGTAAATTCCAGCAATTGATCCAATCATCCTCAAAGCTCCAACTCATGAGGTAAGAGGCTTTGACAACATTTCTTCTCCCTTCAGTTTTGAAGCAGAAATTCAAAAATTAAAAATACTTATACCTCTGATCGAGTTGATCAAGAATGAGTCTTTCAAAAGAACTATTTCCAAATCCTAAAGCTACCCAAGCCACTACTGATTATGTCAATCTGCAAGATGACAAACCAGTTGTTGTTCTCAGTCCTATGATTGAAAACTGTGATAAAAACTCCCCATCATTTTATGTCTCTTTAAGTATCCATGATAAATCCTACACAACTGCCTTCTAGACACAAGAGCTAGTCATAATCTAATGCCCAGGGCTATCATGGATGAGTTAGGTCTTGACATCACCAAATCTTATCATGACCCGTTCTCTTTTGATTCTAAGAAAGTAAAATGTCTGGGGCCTATCAAATATTTAGCCATCACCTTGTCTCAGCTACCCATGAAAAGCATGATGATGTATATTGTGGTAGCAGATGTGCCTCCCAAATTTGGCATGATGTTATCTAGAGATTGGATCAAGAGATTAGGGGGAACATTGCAGAATGTACTTTCCTATGCTAATATTCCAGTTTTCAGAGGTCAAAATAGGAGATTGTACAAAGAGGCTCAATTAGCTTACATCATCAATGATGAAAGGAATCCCACAAATCATCCCATTTATTCTGTTGACACTAATTTTGGAGCCTGTATTCTTCAGATTGAAGAATCCCATTTGTCCTCTATGCAGCTTAGAAAACTAGTTTGTCAAATCACAGAGAAAGAGGGCACACCAATTTGGGATATGTTCTTTGATGGAGCTTGCTCTAAGGAAGCTACGGGAGCAAGTGTAGTTCTTGTGTCACCCACAAAAGAATTCATTCATTTATCTTTCAAACTAAATTTTTAGGTCATCAATAACATAGCAGAATACGAAGCCTTGGTATTGGGCTTAAATGCTGCTAAAAAAGTGGGCATCAAAGGTCTCAAAGTGTTTGGGGATGCAAATATTATCATTCATCAGGTAAACAGCACTTTCCAGGGAAAGCATTAGAGGCTAAAGGCATACAAAGATGAGGTATGGAAGCTCAGGGATTCTTTCAGTGATTTCAATATTTCTTATATCCCTAGAACAATGAACCAGCTGACTGATTCCCATGTTGTGTCTGCTAGCATGTTTATTCCTCCTTTGCCTCCCAAGTTGACTTATGAAGTTCAAGTGAAATATAGACCATCTCTGCCTGATAATGTCAAATAATGGAAAGTATTTGAAGATGATGATGAGATTAATAGATTTCTTCAAGTCATTGATGAGTTTTCTGAAATGCACATTGACCAAGATAATGAAATTGTTGAGGAGTCCAACAAGCCCAAGTAGAAAGATAAAATTGGTTGGGATAATATTGTTCAATTACCAAGTAACTATATACCCAGAGGTTTAGTGCCTCTAGAGAAACTGTTTGATCATAATGATGTACCTTATAAACCTGTCAAAAAAAGAAAGTGAGTATGTTGTCCATAAACATAACATTGGAAGTCAAGCTCATCCAAAGTTCATAAATCTACCTACTCAGTTGTCTTCTACCCAAAGTTCAAAGTATTGCACCCTGATGAAGCAATTTGCTGATGTTCTTGCTTGGGAGTATAATGATCTTAAAACCTATGACACCAGCATCATTCAACATAAGATTCCCTTTGAAAAGAACACCATTCCTTTCAGGCAGAAATTAAGGCCTATCAGCCCTCTTTTATTGCCTTTGATTGAAAAGGAAATCAAGAAGCTTTTGGATGCAAAGATCATAGTTCTCTAAGGTATTCAAAGTGGATATCCAACCTTGTGATAGTGAGAAAGAAGAATGGGGAAATCAGGCTTTGTGTTGACTTCATAAATATGAACAAATGTTCTAGAAAAGATAACTACCCCCTGCCTAAGATGGAACACTTGCTACAAAAGGTTTCAGGGACCAAAGTCATGTCTTTCTTAGATGGATTTTCAGGTTATAACTAGATTTTTGTACATCCTGATGACCAGGAAAAAATTGTATTCACTACTCCTTGGGGTACTTTCATGTACTCCAAAATGCCTTTTGGACTGATGAATGTTGGGGCCACTTTTCAGAGGGTTGTGGACATAGCATTTGTGGGAGAGAAGGACATGTTTGTCCTTATTTACCTTGATGATATTATTGTCTTTTCCAGTAGTGACAAAGATCACTTGCAGCATTTGAAAAGAGCATTTCTGAAGTGTAGACAATTTGGGATTTCTTTAAACCCAAAGAACTCTCAGTTTGCTCTTGAAGAAGATGAACTTTTGGGACATATTGTTTCCACTGAAGGTGTAAAAATTGATCCATATCGAGTTGAATCAGTTCATAAATTATCTATTCCAAGGTCAAAGAAGTACATTCAATATTTTCTTGGTAATATTAACTTTTTCGGAATATTTATTCCAAACTTTGTTGAACTGGTAAAGCACATCACTTCTATGTTGAAGAAAGGATCATAAATAAAATGGACATATAGTGCAAGAAGCTCTCTTGAAGCCATCAAATAGGCTATCATGGAAGCTCCTACTCTGATCAATCCAGATTATACCAGAGAGTTTTATATTTTCTCTTTTGCTTCTTATGATAGACTTGCAGCAGTTCTGTTGCAGAAAAATGATGAAGGGATAGATCATCCAATGGAATTTTTAAGCAAAACTTTGAGGGATGCTAAACTGAGGTATGATATTATTGAAAAATAGGCCTATGCTCTCATCAAATCTTTAAAATCATTTAGAGTTTATATTTTTCATTCCAAGGTTATTTCATATGTTCCTTCGGCATTACTGAAGGATGTTTTAACTCAGCTAGATATTGATGTAAAGAGAGCTAAATGGATTGAAATATTCATTGAGTTCAACATATAGGTGAAGCCCACTAAGCTTGTCAAAGGCCAAGGCTTGGCCAAGCTTATGACTGAGGAAAATTGCAACTTGTTAGGCATTAACTTTATTGGTTTAAATTCAGATGATGAGCAAACAAAGGGAACAGCAGAAGAGCAGGATCACAGTCGATATTTGGCTGAAAATTTAGCCACATGTGAATGGAATTCCAAAATAGTTCATTTTTACAGAAATTAGAAATTCCTCCAGGGCTTAGCTCAAGTCAAGCTCGAGCCCTTAAGCTCAAATTAGTAAAATTTTGCATAAGCAAAAATCTGCTTTATTGGAAAGATCATTCAGGAATTGTTTTGACATGTCTAGACAAAGAACAATATTTGGAAGTCATGCACCAACTTCATTCTAGCATTTGTGGAGGTCACCACTACTGGAAGACTACAACCCACAAAATTCTAAGGGTTGGATATTATTGGCCTACTCTCTTTTCTGATGTATGTGCTTTTGTCAAAACTTGTGACAAGTGTCAGAGGTTCGTAGGGAGACAGCAGCTAAAAAATCTGCCCTTGAAATCAATACATGCCAATGGTCCTTTCCAGCAGTGGGATCTGGACTTCATAGGTGAGATCAATCCATATTCTAGTGGCTAGCACAAGTGGATCTTGGTAGCCACTGATTCCTTTACCAAGTGGATAGAGGCTATACCCACTAGAAATGTTAATCATCAAGTTATTATGAAGTTCTTGTATGAAAATATTTTTACTAGATTTGGTTGCCCAAAGAAACTAGTCACTGATACTGTTGCAGCTTTCAAAGCAGATGAATTGGTTGATATGTGTGAATCAATGGGCATTCAGTTGGCACATTATACTCCATATTATCCTCAAGGCAATGGCCTTGCAAAATCATCTAACAAGAGTCATGTGAGGATCATCAAAAAATTGTTAGAAGCCAATCAAAGGAGCTGGGATTCCAAGTTGAAGTTTTCCCTTTGGGCTAACAGAGTTACCAACAAAAAATCAATAGGAACTTCTCCATTTAAGCTGGTTTATGGCACTGATGTCGTTTTTCCTATCCAACTAATTCTCCCTATGACCAAATTATTTCAAGAAGAATAGGATGAAGCAAATGACATGGTAAAGAGAATGAATAACCTAGTTGAATTACAGTAGATCAAAGAGCAACTAGTTGAGAAGTCAAAAGTTCATCAGAAGAAAATCAAAGAAACCTTTGATAGGAAGGCAAAATTGGACAATTTCCAAGTTGGTGACTGGGTTCTCAAATGGGAGGCATTGAAGGAAAAGAAAGGTAATCATGGTAAGTTTGACTCATTATGGACAAGTTCGTTTGTCATCGCTCAAATTCAGCAGAACAATACCTTTATTTTGCACAGTCCGGAAGGAGAAGATGCTTTTGGTGGCCCAGTCAATGGGCAGTTCTTGAAACTTTATTTCATTTAAGGCATTAAAGCCTTGATATTGTAAATATGTTTTTTAGTTTTTATTTTATATGCAAAATAAACTCCATGCCCAATGGAAAACTAGGATATAGATTAGGTTTTGGTTTTAAAAGGAAAGCATTGTTATGTGGTTCTTGAATCCTCACAGGGAGGCTTTCATCCCCAGAAGGAACCAGTGTTATCTCCTGAAATAAAATTGTCAATTTTATTTCATTAGGTGATAGAAGGTCTTTCTAGGAAAGAGTTTTATATAATTTTCATACTCATTTCATTGATTCTTAAGCTTGTAATCATGTTAATGAACTTTCTAGTCAGCTCATTTTTGAAAAATCAGCTTTCGATATCTAACCCGCATTCTTAGCACACCTCTTAGCTACCGAAATCACAGGTTTTTCAAACGATAAACTTCTTTGGGAAAACTCAATTTTATTAGCTGTGGAGAGGCTGTTTTACATGCTCAAATAGTCGATTGACAACTAGACATCCTAAGATTTCCAATGTTACTTTCATATCTTCATTTAGAGCTCAAGAAGGTAGTCAAAAGTCCCCCGCAAGATGAGGCAGCGTTTTCAGAAATGTGGTGTTTCTACTATGCTGAGTCATCATTTTAAAATGATGATTTTGAGCGACTGGAGGATCATTTTGAGAAACGTTCAGAGGCTTTTGTGCCTAACATGTCAAATAAAAATAACCTCTTTGGGTTTATACACAGGTGTCACAGATGTGGATAACCGAATCCATATTTGAGCCCTAGTTTTTCAATAGTCTGGCCTAATTTTTGTGGCAGACAGTTTCAGAAATTGAGATTGTAACTGATTGTTATCTTTGTGATTTGGGAAGATTTCGACCTCATCCATTAGATCCTGAGAAATCTAAAGCTATTGAAGATTATGAAGACCATTTGTACAAGAATTAACCAGTTAAATAGGATCTATTCCTATTTGTTTTAACTTTTCTATTTTAGGTGTTTCAGATCCATTTTTATAGGATCTTGACATTGATGTAATGGCTATAAAGCCTAGAACTCTAGAGATGAGAAGAGTTCTGACTTTGGATACTTTTCAAACTTTGTAATCTCAAGCTTCTCATTTTCATATTAGTAATACAAACTTCTTTTGCTATTATCTGTTCAGATTTACATCTTCTTATATGTTCTCTGCTTGCACCTGAATATGTTATTCATGTTATTCCTATTTGTCTAATGCCAGATAACTATCACCTTATCTTTGCATTGATGAATTTGAATTGCACATTTCATTTACCTTTTGTAATTGGCCATTCATATGTGTTAATGTATGATTCTACTGGTACAATAAGGATTCTTCACATATCCACTTATTTATAAACCCTCTGAATAGTAGTAGTTGAAAGCCATATCAATCTAAGAGTGTTTATGTATGTCTTGAGTGAATAATATTTGATTCAGTCATCCGACTTGATCCAAACACATTCCCATAATTGAGAGAACCATTGAGGCATATTTATATGTTACTGGGAATCTTCGAACTACAACCTAGAAGAGTTTCCTGGAGTGCTAACAGTGGCTATTGGAAAATGCACAGTGGCAACTTATTAAATATTATTTTCCTTTACCTTAATATTTTCTTGTGAACTTAATTATTCTTCTTGTGTTCGTTAATGAGATATTTTCATGAAAAAAATATCAAGAATGAAACAAAAATAACAGAGGACACGGAAATTAGGCTCTCATCCAGGGAAAAAACCCTCAAGGGGGAAAACCTAGTAAACTCTTCTATTCTTATAGAATCTGCTTCGATTGAGACATAAAGACTCAAACCCTAGAACAAGTCCTATTCTAAGTACCAATTCATTCCTCTAACAAGTATTTCCCTAATTTTGCACCACCCAGCTTCAAATTGCAACTTCATCTTGCCAATTTCAATACTGCAACTCGTCCTGCAACTTCGACCTTGCAATTTCAACCTTGCAGCTTCTGTGGAAGCCCTAATTCTGCCTCCTCCTGAGACCTTACTAAAGAAATACAACTCTTCCCAAGGTCAACGAGGTCAAGGTAGGTCATCCTTCCTTCCATCTATAATATACTGCACTTTGTCTTCCTACAAATCGAACCTGCAACTTTGACCTCTTTCTATAGCACCAAAAACCCTAGGTATTTTCACATGAGAGAGATAGATGAAAAATAATATTTATTATCCTTCTTTATACTCCTAGACCTTCACTCTTCCTGTTCTTGCTTCCCATCTATAAATAAAACTCTTTATTGATAGATTGAACTTGTGAAGTGGGTGAGTCCAAATGAGGTTGAACTTCTCCTTTATATAACCTTCTCAATGGGTCGAATTCCCTCCTTTAGGCTAACTTGTAATTTTGGAGTTTCTTGGACTTTATAGACTTGTTGTGCTGTACAACAACCCCCCATTTCATAAAAATTTTTCTTTCTAACTATAATATGAAATGGGTCCTTTTTAAACAGATGTGTGAATAAATTGGTATCAACTCATCATTACAAAATCCTTCATCAAAAGGTCCAACAGAAACGTTATATTTTAAACCTTTTGAACAATAATGAAATCGGTCTTATGAATAAATATAAAATTCTTTATTATTGCGATAAAGCAATCGCAAGATCGCATATCGCAACAACAAAGAAGAAAACATAATACAAAGACCCATTGACTTACCCCGATCCGAAAAGTGAACAACTATCGGTTATCGGGAAAGGCGAGCAGCAAATATAATGAAAGGCCCTCCCCTATTTCTCCGATGTGATATCGCTATCAGCAATTGGGGGATATAACACAGCGTATGTTTAAGACACCTTTAAATCTCCCGATGCAATAAGGAGTATTGCCATCGAGGATCAGCGATTTTTGCAATAACATAAGTATTACGATCCGAGCTCATCCCCGATTGTGATCCAATAAATCAAGGCGTGAGTTTCAAAATAGATTTAAAAGACTTGCATGCATTATTTTGGATTATTATTAAAAGCCTTCCCGTTCCCGATAGCGATTTACTTGTGATTATCCACCAAAAAACTCAAGCCACGCTTGAATGAATCATTCGGTATATAAATGATATGATGAGTATTTAAAACTCCTTTACCTTGATTAACAGGTTAAGCAGCCAATTAATGAAGCAGTTATGCCGAGATCTTCCCTGAGATTGTATTTGCGGCAGTATGATTTTAATCTTTCATTACTCGCCAATTGATATAATTCTTTCATATTGGCTCATACTACCTATTCTCTGTATCACGTTCATTTTATTCCTTGCGTAGAGCTCCGCCGAAACAACAAGTTCAAACCAAATGGGAAAGAAATCCAAGATATCTGCGGCAACAGCGGCTCCCGCAGTAATAGTGCAATCCACCACTGATCCAGGACCAAGCAAAAAGGGATTGATTTCAGACACTACGTGTCTTGGCCTTGGAAACACAAGTTGGCAAAGCATATATAATTTAATTGAAGCAGAGGAGCCTGAGACAGTACCAGTACAAGCTATCGCAGATTCAACTAGAAAATCAGAGGCTTCCCTGAAAGATTTAGCTGATTCATCTGCACCGAATAGCAGCACGTAAAAAAATTCTTCCAGACACTGATGTAGTGCGATGGGCAGTAGAGGAGATCCTGGTTTTAAATAGAACATTTTGTACAATTGACAGAAGGGTCTTCGGCTCATTTCAACCTGATGACTTAAGGAAAATGTATCACTTTCCTGAACCTCAAAAGAAATACAATAAATCCTTTCTTGAGAAGTTCACAAGTGAGAATGAGACTGAATCGGCCCCAATTCGGGAGTGGAGACAGAACCCCGCAAGGCACAAACATGAATCTTCAGGTAAGTACTATGTAGATTCATTATGTTCTCCTTACTGTTATGCCAGGGCAATGATGTGTAGAATTTGGGGATTGCATGATTATGCAAAATTCACTATTGAAATGGTTCCTTTAATGGAAGCAGCAATTAACAGTGAAGTAATGGATTGGGGAAACATATTGTCAGATAAATTAGCCACTGCAATTCTTGAGTTTAGAGCAAAAACTCGCGTGATCGATAGGTCTATTCCTCTGTTTTATTTTAGTGCTTATATTTTAGATACTCTTTGTTTCAATTTTGAATTTCATGTACTGGGGTGGAGATGGACTTCAAAAGACCCCATGCCAATTCACATTTATCACCAAAAGTTATGGAAGGCGCACTATAAGGACCACTTGTACCAAATCTGTAATGGTTTTATGTTACCTATTTATTATGCCATTTTTGATAAGCCTACCCCAAAGATTTCTTCAGAAGGAGAGGTTGACCTAACCGCTATAGGAAATTGGTTCGGGGAAGACAAGTTCACATACATAAGGGTTTTTGGTAGCCTTGCAAGACCTCATGTCCTTCCTCTGTATATACCTAACAAGCTGTTAGCCCGAGAATTGGCCTACCAAATTACAACAACAAGAACATCCAAGACTCTTAGGACTTCTAAAAAGTAGACTTGGCCTACTTTTCCTTTAAGATGCGGTGTTTATACTTTGCACGACTACAAGCATGCGGAGAAGGAGGCAGAGAAAATAAACATGCTTAATCTTGCAACCATTCCTAATAGGCAATTCGATCCAAGGAAAGTTTCCTATACTGTGCTTGAACAAGCTAAACTTACAAGGTTTGATCATGAGAAAGATGATTTTGATGACTTGTTTTCTTCGGTAGAATCATTATTACAGGTACAAACGCTGGCCAAAATGAAATATAACGATGAAAGGCTAGTAGAATTCAATAGGCTCAGAGAACAGAGGTTGCAAACTCTACCTCTGGACTTATTAGCTACTACCCTGACAACACAGTCAAGCGAGCCTGAACAGCAAAGCATTGACAAACCTCCTGTTGTAGGAAAGATTCTCGAAAGAGGAAAATAATTAGAGCAGGAGAAAGAGCAGAAGAAAGAGCAGAAAAAAGAACATGACAAGGGCAGCGAAAATATCAATGTGGATACTCAGATTGATCCTAAACTACTCCAAGAATGGCAACAATTTGACTCTATTATAAGCAATCTGGAAGGTCCACAAGGTGCCAATACACCCAAAATAATAGATGGACAAGATACAGTGTCAACAACGGTTCCGAATGAAGGAACCAGCGGCCTACCCCTAGCACGGATTTAGAAATGATTCCAAAATATCCCTCCGATCAAATTATTTTTTAGATAGAGGACATACCTCCATTAGATGTCTTTTACAGTCCCAAACACAAGGCTATAGTGAAAAGACAGAGGAAAAGGAGAATACTTGATCAATCTTCCCTATTTCCAGCACAAACAGAGACAGCTAATGTAGTGTGGAAAGAAGAGTTGAACCCTTCCAATGACATAACAAAGCTTTCTCAGTATGCTGGAGCTTATTCGGCAGCCACTATAGACAAGGCATCGGAAGTAAGTAATCTACTTAAAGAAAAGGACCAAGCAATTGTTTTGTTGCAATCACAGGTGTCCGAAGTACAGCAAAAAATTGAACAGTTGGAACAACAACTATCAACACAGCAGCAAATAAACAATCAATTGAATAAGCAATTGCTCGAAGAGAAACAGAGAATAGACTCAAGCGCAATAAAAAAACAAAAAGAATTATCTGAAGCTTTGGCCAGGTTAAAGACAATGAATGAACTAATGATGAAAATGAAAGATGAGCAAATCGCTCAGCTGTCACTTCACGTAGAGAAGTTCAAGAGTCTTCCGCAACCATCAGATTTTAGGTCTGAAGCACTACAAATCAACAAAGCATTGGTTACACAGTTAAGACTGTTATGTCATAACATTTCTCTGGTTGAGCCCCTTTGTGATATAACGGCATCAATAGTTGACAAATCAGTCAATGCTAGGCAGGATTTGGAACAGGCCGATGAGACTCTGACAAACTTTCTTGCTTGGCAAGACACCAATGAAGGGCGGGCAGCAAATCTACCCAAAATTCTAGAATCACACAAGGAGATCCTTTTCTTAGAAGGGCAGTCACAGCTGATGAAAGCAGAGAGAGAGATTTCCAGATGTAGATTATCTACAAGTAATTTAATTGATCTAATCAATAACACTCTTTATCTATCTAACATGATTTCAGAGTGCACCCCAGGTAAATTGTTGTCAGCCAAAACATTGGACCAAGCATGCAATCAAGAATTGGAGAAGAATGGAAGACTAATTGCCGGCATCCAAAGTTTAACTTAGGATACCTATTGGTTTTTCTTAGTAAAACCATAGAGTCAAAGGGCCACCCTCAAATGTTTAACCGATGCGATCCATTGTATCATTCCCGAAATCCATGATGCCACATACTCATCTCAACTACATTCTCGTCTCACTCGTCCTCCAGAATTGGAACCGATGCTTGCAATCTGCCAACTCAAATCAAAAGGAGATCATCCGAAACAATGAATCATGCTACCGACTGCCAACAAACCTATTGTGGAGAAGATACTAAAGATTTAGTTGTACCAATTAATAGCATTTTATTTTTGTAGATTAGTTAGTTTAATTAGTATTTATAGACCCTTTCATGCATTTAGAAAGGGTCCTCAGTTTTTGTATAAAACTCAAATCTGGAAGTTGCACTATTGTGTTTCTGGTATATTTTTTATAAAGAGTGGGCCAGTATTCCAAAGTCTAACAAAGAAAGCTTTGATGGAATGTGCACTATTGCCTTGATGTGAAAGTGTTTCTAAGTTGGGAAAAGGAATTTGAATTTGATTGATATCGAGAGTGATTCAAATCACATATGGTACTATTATCTATGATCTTGTTTCATTCTTCCATGTGAATCGTCAACTGTTTACTCTTGCTATCATTGGATATATGTATGTGTTTTTAACAGCAATCCTTATATTTTCCACTATTGAATGTTTAAGGAGTGTTATTCTTTTAGTCATATATGTATCAGTGATATATAAAGGATAGTGTAATAATGTTTTTAATGATTACTTTTTTCAACTACTTGAACAAAGTAATTATCATATGAATAAATGTCTTTGTTTACCAATAGAGT
>APFE030034467.1:635-25491 GCA_000404065.3 Pinus taeda
TATTATTGTTATGTCGGCTCTGATTATATTATGACCCCTTAGACTCCTATATATAGAAAGGAGGTCTTTTCATTTGTATCATCCAAGAATCGTTCATTTGTGTAATGTAAAAGAGGTTGCCCCCTCAAAGAGCCTTATTTCTAATGCATTCATCTATATTTTCTATCTTTTTGTGAGCTGGTTTCATAACAAGGAGAGGGAGGGAACGAGAAAAACATAGAGGAAAAATGGTGGAGAGAGAGAGGGGTGACAAGGACCATGATAAGAGAGTTAGGGAGAGAGGAGAGCGGGAGGGAATAGAGAGAAGTATATAGATAGAGAGGGAGATAAGGGAAGAGAGAGATAGACAAAGAAGGGGAAGAGAGGGAGAGAGAGTGTGTGTATGTTTGGGGGGTGAGATAGAGAGAGGGAATAACAAAGAGACACAAATACAAATATAGATATTATATAGTATTATATAACCAATTTAGATCCATTTTAAGCCCTATAACTATCATGTTCTAAGAGGGATCCAATCTCTTGAGGTGAAAACATTTCCTCAAGTTTTGCACTAGGAAAAAAGTTTTCACCTCGAGATTTTGGACACCCCTCAATGCTTGATAGATCCAGGGTTAAGATGGATGTAGGTCGGTAATATGAAATTAAAGTAGTTTTTATTTAATATTATAGTCTTGAAAAATAAAATTTCCCTTTAAATTAATTTCAAATTAGAACTAGATCCAATTAGATTCAATGAATGGATTTTTAAAAAATACATAAAATATTTTTTTTATCAAAAATATATTTTTAAAATTACAAATTATTAGAGATACATAGTGCAAATTTGCTCACCTATATGCCATGTGAGGATGAATAAGTGTTTAAGGAATGATAACCTTTCAACCAATCTTTAACAACCTTTCAATCCCTTATCACTTGTAAGTTTATATTGCTTGACACAATTAAGATGACTAACATAGAAACTTGATTCATATTATTGTAGTACTTGTTAGGTAGTTGTATTTTTGTTCTTAGACTAAATTAGTCAATCATGTTAGTCATTTTTAGTTGTATTACTTATTAGGTAGTCACATATTTTAACCCGTGACTAAATTAGTGATTTATGTTAGTTGTTTTTAGTTCGGTCACTTAATATTGCTCATTTTTTGTAGTATTTCACTTGGAAAAGTTGTGGTGACTAATGTTTTTAGTCACCTAGTCACTAATTTCTCATTTTCTACTAGTGGGAGGTGCCAAACTAGGTGGAAATTATGGCACAAAAAAATTGGATGTAATAGTGGACACAATAAGAGATGAAAAAGAGGATATAAATATGGATGAAAAACAAGATGTAAAAGTGGCTGCAAAAAGGGTAAATGAAAAATTAGATGAAAAAATAAACATAAACATTGATGAAAAACTTGGTGCAAAGGGGATGCAAAAAATGATGCAAAAATGGATACAAAAAATGATTTAAAAAATGATGTAAAAGAGGATGCAAGAGACGATGCAAAATTTGATGCAAGTGGAGGCGCAAAAAGTGGATGCAGTAGAGGATGAAAAAGTTGGTGAAACAAAATTAGGTACCAAACTTGATGCAAAACATGGTGCAAAGGATGACACAAAACTTGGCATAAAACCTCGCATAAAACCTGGTGTAAAATCTGGTGCAAAACTTATTACAATACCTCGTGCTAAACTTGGTATAAGACTTGATGCAAAACTTGGTGCAAACTTTTCATCATGTTTTGCACCATATTTGATAAATGGACACAAATAGCCCCAAAAAAGGGCTCTAGATGCAAAAAAGGAAGCATAAATGGATGTTAATAGCATGGTTTTGTTGTAGTTATTTTATCTAGTTTATTAATATAAAGGAATTTTTTCTTTCTCAATTACATCTTTGTTGATCTAATTGTAGGATTCCTTGATCACCTACATGGATTGCGATTGCATATTGATCAGTTTATGATATATAATTGGTTAATTAGTCCATTTATCTTTTTGGTTATATACTAGATGCTTTGATCTCTTGTTTATTTCTTTCTATGCATATCTCTTTCAGGACATTATGGAGAAGTTGTGGGGAGTGAAGAGAGGATCTCTAAAGAATCAAAGAGAGAATGGTTGGAAGCTTTGAAGGGGACTTCATCAATCATTTCGTTTAATCGGTAAAAAGTATGTATCATTTTATTTTCTTTTAGTCAATCATACTTTAGAGAAGGGTAGGAGTTCATATTTTTTTGTTACTAGGGTTATTTGAACTCTAGGGAGATCACTCTTGTCCGTAAGAGAGATAAGTCCACATAACAACTCGATCGAGCTTTAAGGCACGATCGAGGTTTAAGGCTCATTGAGGCCCTATAAATATAATATATATATATATATATATAATATATAATATATATAAAATCATGTTTGCACACACCAATTTGCACAAACTATAGGAGTTTTACTAAGAGTTTTGATAGTAGCTTCGACCTGAGAATTTATTGAGCTTGATCGAGTAATGGAGCCTTCAAACCAATCTCGCCAACATCGCAGAGGCTCAAATGAGGGTAGGTACTCTATTCTTTATCTTTCTTATTTATTTTTTTTGCAAAATGTAACAAATTATTTAAAAAAAAAAAACCATGTACAAAAACCATGAAACCATAACAAAAACTATGAAAACCACAAAAAAAGCATTAAAAAAATCTTAGAAAATCACAAAACCAGCCAAGAAAACCATTAAGAAAAAATAATACCTTCAAAACATAGACCAAAACCCCATAACCAACCTAGAAAACAATAAAAAAACCTTAAAAAAAAACCTACAAAACACTTCGAAACCACAAAAAAAAACCTATGATTTAGGTTTTAAATTTGTTTTTTACTTGCAATATTTTATGTATTAAATGCATATTTTCTCATTTTGAATGGTAAAAATATTTGTTTCTCTAATTATTTTAGATTTTAAAGTTTTTCTTTAGGATTTTGTGAAGTAATTTTCATTTTTAAAAGTTTTTGTTAATTAAAATGCATTTTGAATTTCTAGCAAGTTGGACTGAGAATACACTAGTACAAAATGACCAATTAGTTACTAAAAAAAGTCTAAAATTTACATATAAATGACCACTTTTCAATAGGTGACAAATTGTGGCGAATTTACAATAGCTTATAACGCGACCAACTTTTAGTCACATTTAGCTTAGTCATTAATTGGCTGTCTCAATTTTATTGTCTAGTATTAAATTTGGTCACTAAATTAGTCATTAATTACCACAATTAATGACCAAATACAAAACAAAATATACTACTACATGATCATTCAAGGAAACTAATTAATCACTAAAGAAATATGACCAAAATATTGGTTGTGTTATAAGGTATTGTAAATTAGCTACTAATAGTTATATATATATGCGAATTTTAGTCATCATTTGAAACTAATTAATGGCCAAAGAAATTGACTCAATTTCAGTCATGCTCTAAGATACTGTGAATTCACTACTAATAATTATATATACACAAAATTTAGTCATCATTTGTAGTCATAAATTTATCGTTTATAGTAGTTATTTATCTATTTTTGGTAGTTTCATATTCATTATATAAACGACTATTTTACTAGTTTATATTAATTTCATTTACTTTTATTAATAATCATTTATAAATAACTAATTTAGTCGTATATTCATTTTACTTGTGTTCATCATTAATCAATATAAACTAATAATTTAGTAGTTTTAGATTGATTTTATATGTTCATTATTAATCAACATAAATCAAATAATATGATTTTATGAATAAATTAAAAAAATGCCATACAATGTGCATGTTTATCAAATATGAAAACACAAAGTTATATATGTTAATTACAATACAAAATAGCATCAAGTACAACTATAAATAATTTCAACCACATAAATTATATTATATGAATTGTCAAAGTATTACAATATGAGTTTCCAACTTAATATTGGTTGAAATACAATTTACACATGAAATATTGTTTCATCACTTCAAAACATTAACGTTGTATTGCCAAGGCATTGCAGGTGAATTCACCAACTTTAAAGACTTGACCTTGAGTCTGTCTATGTGTGTCTCATGTGGGATATTGGCTTTAAGAGTATCACTAAATTATTTTCTTCTCTCTCTCTTCCTTCATTTATCGCTCCGGTGTTATTGTTCTCATCTTTTTTCAATTTATGTTTCTTACAATCAGTACTGAGTTCCTCTTCTCAAAATGAAAAAAGATATAATGCAAAGTATAAAACATGAAATATGATGAACACTGGAATATAAACTAAAGTATACTATAGAGGATTTATACGATATATACGTCAACATCAACAATGTCAATGCCATTTTCCCCAGAAAATTAAGAAACTCAAACAAGTTTTCTTTAGTTGGGCGATAGTGGCCACTATGTGGCCAAATGACCTGTATAAACAAAGGAAATAAAATGTTAATTTGTATCGGTTTAAACATGAAATACGAAAACACCATGAACACAAAATATTACCCTCAATGTATTTATTTTTTGTCTTAGTTCATAATGATGCACATGTATGATAAAAAAATCTATGTCAAGTTAAGTAATGGTTCTTTCGGTTAAACAATATGAAAATAGGGAGAAGTGAAGGATGCATATTGTCATATGTTGAGAGATGCACTTGGATTATTAAAATAAGACTTCGGCCAACGAGCTATTATATGCATATGCAATTTGTGTACTTCTCTATTGTAAGCATGTAGAGATAGAAAAGCGGTGAATCAATTCCATGACCACATGCACAGGCATGGATTTAACTAGAATATAAATTTCGATATCAATTTTGTAAGCAAGTATGCCACTTGTATTAGTATGGAGAACACATGCCTATTGTTTCATAAAATTCATAAACTATATATATGTTATTATGGAATGTGATGGTCAAAGTCTACATCTCAAGTAGTTTATACAAGAAATCTCTCACATTGTATTTCTGAATGCATTGTACAAGCAGATAGCTAGATAATTTTACATTTCTCTTTGTATTCAAGACATGTAGTAAGATCCATGTTCTTCTAGCAGGGAAGAAGATTCACATCCATGTGGTAAAAAGTGGTTGAGTCAAATACATCAGTGGGTAATTCACCTGTTATAATGTAGGCCAAATATGGGAATTTGGAGTTTGCACATCAATTGTGTGACTAATGGTATGAAGGAGATGTCATCTCATGTGGTACCATGATTATTTCTTATGCCCAGAGTGAAGATTTCAACAAGACCTTGAGGCCTGAAAGAGTGAGCCATGATGTTGTTGTCATGGTTAACGTGTTTCCAGTCTGTGCACACTTAGGGGTTTTGCAATATTATTAATGGATTTATGCCTACATGATTAGGATTAAACTTGATCAAAACATTATCCCCAAGCTTGTGATTATGTATGCCATGTGCAATATCATGGAGAATGCACATAACTTTTTTGACAACATTAGTATTAGAAATACTTTCTTATGGAATGAAAAAATTAAATGCCATGTGGAAAGTGGTCTTTATGAGGATGTGACCTTTCCATATTACCAAATGTATGGAGTGTGTGTACAACCAAATATAATCATTTTTCCCTCTTCTCTTTGGGCATGTTTCAACTTGTTTATTCTAAGAGAAAGGGAGAAGATCTAAGCCCATTTTGTCAAAACTGGATTTGAGTTTGATGTCTTTGTTCTGGAATTGTATGCAAAGTGTGGAAATTGTGCAAATGCACACCAATTCTTTAACAGAATGCATAAAGGGTTATTATCTCAATGAGAAGCATGATCTCAACATACATGTAGAATGGACATGCTAGTGAGGCATTAGCGTTTTTTAATTAGTTTAAATTCACAAATACGAAACCTAACTGAGTGATCAACTTGGGTCTTCTCCATGGATGTGTATCTAACAACCCTTCAACATGGTAAGTCTAATCATGATTTTATTATCAAAAATGGAATTGAGTTGAATGTTTCTCTAGATATTACTGCCATATTCATATATTAGAAGTGTGGAAGAATAGATATAGCTCACTAGATGTTTCACAATACGTTTGAAAAAGATTTGGTTTCATGGAACACAATGATTGATGGGTATGGAATCATGGTTGTGGTGAGGATGCCTTTGTTGTTTCCATCAAATGCAACAGATGGGAGTTAAACCATATAAAATAAATTTTACTTTCCTTTTGTATGCATGTAGTCATGTGAGCTTAGTGGAATTGAGTCTGAAATGATTTCATTCCTTTAGTCAAGATTATGGCATTACCCATAGGATGGAATAGTATGCATGCATGGTTGGCATTCTTGGTTGTGCTTGACATATTTATGATAATAAAATAATTATAAGGATGATGCCAATATAACCTAATTTTACCATATAGGATGCCTCACTTGGTGCTCACAACATTCATTGCAATGTGGATCTAGGAGAATGGGAATCAGAATGGAGTTTTGAGTTAAGCTCCAAGAATGTAGGAAACTATGTATTGGTATGAAACCTCTTTGTTTTAGCTAGATGGGTTGATTTAGTCAAAGCAAGAAGAATATTAAACCATAGGGGGTTAAAAAAATTATAGGGTGCATTTGGATTGAGATCAATAAGAGGGTCCACGCATCTGTTCAAGAAGCTAGATCACATCCACAATCACATAAAATGTACATGGTTTTAGAGAGCTTCTTCCAACTAATGAATGGTGAAGGTAATATAATGGATAAGAAATTTATGCTAAATTACATGAAGGAAGGCGACAAGAAGCATATATCTTGAAACCAAAGTCATGACATTTTCATTTCTTTTGGTTTTATTAGCTATAGGTCATATATTTCCATAACCAAAAGGCTTTGAATATGATATTTGTAGTGATTTTAATTGTGCCACCAACTTTGTATCTAGGAATTTTTGAAGAGCCATTATATGATTATTTTGAGGGATGTAACAATTTTCACTATTTTAAGAATACAATATGTTCTTGTGGATAAGTTTGGTGAAGACTTAGTAATATGGCCTTGATATAAATAGGGAGCTAGGGAAATTCACAATAAAACACCTATTTGAGTTGGAACCTCATAATACTACTGTATATGTACTTTTTTCAATTGAAACATAATGTGTGTTTCCGAAATTAGATATGTTTACTTTTCCAGCCTATGATTGGGTATTTCAAACATAATATATTACAATTTAATTTGTATATATGTACATACCTCCATACCTCCCTTGATGGGTTAGTCGGATGGCTTAGTGCATCAATGCACCATTGAAAAACTTGTTCAGCTAAGACAAGTCAGTTTGCAAAGTGGTCCATTTGATATCTTCGAAGTGCTCTTTTTATACATGCCCCTGCACCATAATGTTCTTCTTTTCCATGGCCAACCTCAAAGAAATTCCAACAATGTTTAATGTGGGTTCTCTTATGAAGATGACACAACCAAAATAATGATCGTGAAGATTTGAATTGACCAGCGCATCCATCTGAACATATCCAATGTTGATTGAATTTTATTCCACAACCTTTCAATGAGTCATAAATCTTATCAAAACAATGTTGTACAAAACGTGTATCACGTGTACGATCATCATTGATATAATAGTGATTTTCTTTAATAACATGTCAATTCTCTCTAGTTCTTTCTATATGATCAACATTTTATTCAAAATGTCTATATATAATATGGAAAATCATTGAGACTTGGTTAGAATGATAATATTCACTAAGTATTTCATTTTGTGCAACAAATGTGTAATTCTCTACAAAATCAACTATTGACAAAATTGTCCCTGGTGGAAAAATTTCACGGGATTTTTTAAATTGCAAGTCTTGACATCAAGTACTTATAAAATTTTGTCTCACATTTCTTCAAAAACTTTATCACATAAATTTCTTCTTCTTGTAAATAAATCCTTTTAGCACTTGTACTATTATTTGAACTAATTGATGTATGGATATATTCATATCTCTTCCATTTCACTTTTAGTTTAAATAATGATTGATCATTTATATCAATAGGTTATTTGTTGTGAATTAAAGTCAAATTTCCATAATGATCACATTTTTTACCACCAACACATTCTTTTGGTAAAATAATTGATGACTTTCTCTTGCACATGGAATTTCGGATATGAAATCATGGATAGTGGAAGGAGTAGGTGTATTTTTCCAAAATGTTTTACCAAAATTAAGGAAGGTGTCATAATATAATTGAAATTCCACATGATAATGACAACAACAAATGTTGTGTAAAGTAATATGTTTAACATAGCACAACTTTTGTTCCACAAAAGTACTGATTGAGGCATTAATTTCACGATTCTCTTCTATGAAATTATTGAAAAAATCTATCTGAATGGTGTCCAATATATGTTTTTCGTGTTCTTCATACCGATTTCATGTTATTCTTCGTCGCATCACATCCGTTGCTTTTGGTTAAACATGTAAATTTTTCATCTAATATTCATATATTATTTTTTTTTACATCTTCTCCAAGTATATCTTTGTATGGTTACCTACAAATAATTGTCCAGCAAACGAGCTCATCATTTACATCTATTTTCAATTGAAATTTCCTATGTTTGTGCAATGTTTTTCATGAGGTCCCTAATGCTTTTTCCATAGATTTTACCAAAAAATATTCTTTAGTACTTGATGAAATCAGTTTTCCTTTTAGATATTCCAGTTGATTTTAGAGAACTATTTATATTTTGAATAACATTTTCCTTCACCTTTTTATCTTTCATTGATTTTTGAATACCCAATAGAGTTGTGGCTTCTTTTAATTTCTTTGATGTTAAGAGACCTCTCAAAATTTGGGCTTGAACTGTCACATTTTCATCTTTGAAGAACTTATCAATAATGAGCTTAATACGATATCGTATAACATGGTCAAATTTTTTATTTCCATATGTGTCAGTGTCAACATTTTCTAACATCTCATCATCGATATTGATTTTATCTCTACATATGAAAATTAAATGTAAATGGGTATAAATATTAATTAAATAATTAAATTAAAAAGTAGAGTTTAAAAGAAATTGAAATTAATAAATATGTATAATTTCAATAATACACATAACATATATATACAAACCTGATGGTGATTAAACTTTTTCATTTGAATCTCTTTCAAAATCTTCAACAACATCATCAATCATTGGTTCATTATCTTTCCTCACTTTGTATTTCAACATTTTCAATCTCATCACCAAGGTTATGAGGAATATATCTCTTTGTTTACATTGCAAAATATTTTTCAAATTAGTTTATTAAATAAAAATTAAATTTTACAATACACTAGTTAATATTTAAATATCATTTATAGTATTTACATTTACATACCTTCTTCAACTTCTAATTAAGATTGATTTTCCGTTTCAATATTTAAGCGTTATTCTTTCTTCTTTTTTGTAACAGTTTCTCGAGTATTCTCTACGAGTCTCAATGCATCTTATTTGATCATATTTTCTCTTGCAATTTCTTTGATTTCCCATGATAATTAAATCTATGTTGAATTTTAAAATCCAACCCAAAAAGTCAATTTCAAAATCCCGCAAAAAAACTCACTTTCAAAATTTAGACCAAAAAACTCACTTTAAAAATTCAGCAGAAAATATGTACTTTAAAAAAGAATCACTTTAAAAATTTAGCCAAAAATATTTACTTAAAAAAAACTCACTTTAAAAATCTAGCCCAAAAGATTTACTTCAAAAATTCAGCCCAAAAAAATCACTTAAAAATTTTAGCCCAAAAAATTTCCCTTAAAAATTCAGCCCAAAAGATATAGTTTAAAAGTTTAGTCCAAGTGTGAAAATAATTTTTTAGTTTCGTTTATTTATATGGTTCGAGCGAATTTTTTTTTTAGAGGGTCACATCATTTCATTTTTGCGACCGACAAAAGATATGACACATTTTCGGCCGAATTAATTTTCCATTTATTTTAACAGGTGTCGAAGGCAAACCCAAGTTTGACTGAATGTGTTTTTAGTTCGGTCGAACTACTTTAGCCTGCAACTCTACAACAACTAAGCTCTGGTCACCTTTCTTCAACTTCAGAATGATTAAACTCCATCAAATTTGGTGAATTTACTTTCGGAACCAATACCAGCATTTGCAGAATTGAATCTACTTTCAATAGATTTAAATTTTATGGAATTTCATAGATATTTCTTAATTTTAATTAATTTTCTAATAAAATGTGTGTTAAAAAATTCTAAAGGTCATTATGATTGAGTGAAATAAAAGAATTGTATCTTTCAAAATACACCATAAAAAAATATGAAAAATTTATGGTTGATTACATTGATCTGTCTTATGTAATGGGTAGTTTTTCGATTTATTGTTTATAACTAATATGTTGAGAAACTTGACGATATGTTAAACATCCTAAAAATCTGTGATTTTTTCACATTGGGATCAGTTCAAAAAATTATGGTAATTATAATGTGCATAAGTTAGTTGCGTGAATATAATGATGTCGAGGTAGAGTCTATCTAGAATGTTGCAACATTTTCTTTTTCAAAAATAACAAGTTAACAAAGAATACACTAGTACCAAAAAACAGGATTTTTTATGAGTCCCTTGATTTTTAAAGAACACATAGTCAAACAACTATTAAGTTGACATATCAAATGTGAATAAAGAAATTCCAAAAAATAAGTAATAGAAATCTAATAAATTTTTTCACAAGTTTTCTTTTTATTGTAAAATGAAATTCTAAACATAAAAATTTCTTTGGGTTTCTAAAAGTTGAATAACTTCTAAAAATGATATTTTTTCTCAAAAAATGGGAAAAAGTGAAACCCAACTTCACATTTTCACCCCTTTCCACTAGCCAAAGTCCACATGAAATTATTTTGGATGTGGAATAATTTACAGTCCGACTCCAAATTGATATTATTAGAGGCATTGGAGGTGAATATGTGATATGTTGTAGATTTGTCAATCTGAGTCAAAGTTATCACAACAAAGTTTAGGGCATGGAACTCATATATCACAAATTAACTCTATGTTCAAGCAACTGATTTGTCTCTTTCTTATTTATGAGGACATTTTTTCTTATTATAGTTTTGTCTTATATAGCCATTGTCCTATATAGCCATTTTACTATATGAAATTTGTCTTTTGTAAATAATGAGTTCAAAGTAAAAGAAGTCCAAGAGACATGTGTGGAATGTGAAGATACACATGTGGAATGCAAAGAGACATATGTAGAATATGAAGAGTTATAAGGAAGCCCATATGTCATAGAAGTTAAAGAATCATGAGGAAACTCAAGATTCATTTTCATTTGTTATAAATAGGCCCTCATAACTCAAACAAGGGTTTTGTACTTTTAGATATTTGGCCTTGGCTTCCCTAGTGGTGCATAGGAGAGAACATATTCTTTGGAGAAGCAAGTTGTAGCTTCATGTTCCGCTACTAGAGCTAGTGTTTCACTAATCTAATAGTGTAATTGGAATATTTCATTAATTATCATAAGCTATTTGAGCTAACACTCTTTCATGCATGTATCGTGAATGTAGTAAGTCTACTCTTTATATGTTTGCAGAATATTTTTATGAAACACATATAAAAATATTGAACGATTGCATTACTTTAGATATGGATATTGTTGTATCGGTGTTTTTTATGATTTCATGATTTTTGTTTATCTTCTGAACTAATAAAAAAGTCTTCCCCTTTCGCTCATATGCCTCTCTCACGATAGTACTATTACTTCGCTATTAGAGGTTTCTCTCTCTCTGGTTCATGGAAGTTCCCTTTACACTCTACACCTAGTGTCACACATAGCTTACATACTTGCTACCCCATTAATGTTGTGTTTATGACCTATTGTGTATGTGTTCTGGCCAAGGCATACCTCTAAATCACTCATCATGGTGGCTGGATCATATAACCGGATGGGACTCCTACTCCAAACGGTGTGAGGTCTAGGTGGAACTTTACATCAGGGAGACCTCTTGTATGTTGGAGGATTGCAACACCGTCAACATCATGATTCTAGAAGGAGGGCCAGGTGAAAAGCTGAGCCTGTAAAGTTTGTTTGAATATCTTATCTAAAATGGCTTCATCCCAGATTGTAATCCCAAATTGTTTTTCAAAAGCTTTAGATCTTTCAATACCGCATAATTCCTACATAGCTTGTCACATTTAAAGTTTGATGGCAAGGGTCCAATAGCCGTACTTGATTATGTGATTGAATTCATTCAATTTTTTTTTTCAAGTGGAGTTTATTCTGAAGATATTCTTGCAACGAGTTTACCGTTACATTGGATGGTCGTACCAAGCAATGGTGTTATTCTTTACATGTTTCTTCTATTTTTTCTTTTAAATAATTGGTTAATGGGATTCATCATTTCTTTGAAAATATGGCTATCAAGATGTTCTTAATAAAATTAATCAGCTTAGGATGGAATAAAATGAATCTCTTGAATATTTTGTTGATAGATTTATTCACCTTTTTTATGAGTTTTTGGATGAAGATGTGGATTAAGAATTTTTGGATGAGAAATTTTGATTCTTGGTCAAAATTTCAAGTAAATCTTTTAAATCAGATCTACTCCATGGTCTCATTCAAGAACAATTTCAATATTCTGGGGAGAAATCTAATGCTCCTTGTATTCTTTGTCCTCCTCCTTTTGATGTTCCATGTGTTGAACCTATCCAAATAAAAAGACTGGAAAATCAAATCCATAAATCTCATTCGGCAAACATCCTCAGTTCTGAAGTGTTCATTGACGAAGAATCCTTTTTCCTCTCTTCTTTGTATTAAAATGTTGATTCTCCCTATTCTATCAAGCATGCATCACATAGTCTTGATAATCAACTTGTTGATCTTGAAGCCATTAATCAAGTTGAACCCTTGGAAAAACATTATCCTGATCATCCTCTTTATTTTTAATTGTATGATGATGATTGTCCAAGTTTAATGGATGAACCTTTGTTTTGATTGGAAGATTTAGATTTTTATAATTTTGAAATGGAGTCAAATTTGATTATTGTAGAGTTTCTTTCATAAATATCTATCCCCACATGTCACACCTCGTGTTAGAATATGCATAATGAATTTGATTTCGAACTCACACTATAAAATCAAAAATTTCAAGAAGATTACATGTTAATCATCGAACTTATTTTTTGCAATATTGAAAATCCATTGGTAGAAAATCAAACATTCCATGAATCTTGTGATTTGAGCGACTCTCTTTTTGCTTATGATGGGTGTACTAATGAGTCTTTTTCTAAAAAATAACTAACTGTGTTGTCACATTGCAAGTTTCCATCTTTTGAAAGTTCAGAGTGTTGTCAGGAAGATGGTGCACTTTAGTCTATGTTGATAGTTATGTGAGGTTCCTGCTATCCCAATGACACTTTTGAATTTTTTTAGTTTAAATATTGCTCACAAATTTCTATCATTAGTATTGTCTCATGGGTTGAGGATTCTTTCTTGAGGGATTTTTGGTTTCTTTGTGTCACGTTCTCTAGCTCTCAAGATAGAAAGTTTCATCAAACATCTAAATTCAAACAGATGTATCCACCCTCAGACATAATTTTGATTTGGAATTCGGAAACAAAGAGCGAGCTTAATGATTTCCAAATCTTGTGATCCGAAATATTTCCTTCTTCATCAATTGAAGGGCTTCACCAACACACTAGCATGGAATATTTCCAATATGTATGTGATTCACAATCTGATAGTGAACTTTCATATGATGTGGATATGTCTATTGTTAACTTGTCTTTGCAAGGTTTTTGAAATGGTTTTCTATATGGCCCTGTCTCAGATTGGTTAGAGGATTCATACCTAACGAGTTTCGTGGCTCATAGTAAGTCCCTTCATGTATTTTATCAAATGTTGTATGAATGTGAGCCTAAGGAGAGTTGTTGTGGTGTCTTTTGTCAGATAGAGAAATCAATTATTTCACAACATTGTGCTTGCACTCTATGCTTTCATCTTTATGTGCATATGTTTTGATCGTTTATCATTTTGGTTGCACTTTATGTTATGTCAGTCACACATGATCATATATTTTGACTCAAAGGTCAGGTGCAACTTCTGTGGCTACATTGAAAAATCCATTTCACTTACTCTTTATCTTCCAACTTATTAGTTTAGGTTAGGTTTAGTTTCATTTATTTAGCTACATTTCATTTTGTGGTAGAGAAAACCCAACACTCCCCATTACTTCAAATAATGGCGACCCTTTCCTTAAATATTTGGCTAAAACACCTTTTATGATTTTCATTTAGTTTTGTGTCCTGCAATTTTACCCTTCTTTTTTTTTCGTTGGATTTCTATTTGGATTGTTTCATTGAGTTCAAATTTCAGCAAAATTTCCATCAATACTTATTTAATCTCATTTGGTTTCTCAGTTTACAAATGGAACCTAATTGAAGATTAGATATTTTTTAATGCCTTGGCCTTATAATATGTATAAAATATACAATATCATTATGTTGCATTAATTTATCCTTTTTATTTGTTTTTGTAAATTATTTATTTTGTAAATACTTCATTTTTTTCATATCCCTCGAGACGAAGAACCATACTAAGGCCTTAAACCATAATCATATCACAACCGAGTCATATATCGCAAGTTCCCCTATCATAATTTTATGATGAAGCTTTCCACCCAATATCACGTCATCCATATCACAAAACCTCTGTATCATAAACATTTGATCAAAAACAACTCTTAATGTTTCTCGATAAGAAATTGCCGATGTCAGACCTCTGATATTCGTTTTCGCTCATTCCCCAATAAAAATGACTTCACCAATATTGTGATATCCACACAACCCCGAACCTGATACGACATTTAAATCTAGTTTTAAAAGATATCGCGTCCGCTCATAAATCACAATTTTAGTTGTAGCATATGTTTAAAAAATCCGATGTCTCGGAGTCTATATGCGATTAAATTTTCATGATAAAAGTTATCAGTTCTACTCACCTCGAGGCTTTTCTAGTGACTATTTTTTGAAATGTATGATACCCTAGTTCTGATAGAAATTTTAACTGCAATATATTACAACATCAGGTCCGCTCACCTCAGAACTGTTGCAATGGATCTTATCCATAAACCTTAGATTGTTGATATTCTTTCATCCCTAATCCTCTGATCTTCGACGTCCCTCATAGCTTAGATGATATTGGTCTAACCTTTTGTTTAACAATGTTGGGTTTTGTTATATTCTTTCCACGACTAGCTACCCTAGTTAACTAGGGGGCTAGAGGGGGGTGAAGCCCCTCCTTCGTTGCAGCGATTACGCAGCGTGGGGGTCACAGGGGGTTCGAGGGGGGTGGGTAGCCCCCCTTTACGGGTTCTAGTGTAGTGCGCCGAGGAAAAAAAATTTGGACCTTATATTAGGTGGGGTGAGCCTACCTATGGTTTTGTGCATGGTTTTTGCACATGGTTTTGGGCACGATGCTTTTTGGTCCATGGTATTGGATGCTTCAGTATGTATATATGTATTGTAACATTGAAAGGAACATAATGAAAAATCAAGATGGTAGTCCCAGTTTTGGGATCCATGGGGAAAATCTCTGTGTATATGTGTTTTATGTGTTATGTTCTCGCATTGTTTATTTTCTGTGTTTTAAGAATTCATATGCAGGTAATTTCTGTACGAGGTTAAAACCTACAAACAATGAATTAATATAATTTTGGTTTATGGTTGATTCCAATGGTTTGGTTTGGTTTTATATTATAATAAATATATTATATTTATTTATAATATAACTTATATTATAATTTTAATTTTAATATAATTTAACTATAATATTAATATAATTATATTATATTTTAATTGATTTTTAAATCAAATTTTTTTTTAATTAAGTTTTTTTATAATTAATTTAGAATAATTAAGATTAAATATAGAGTTATAATTAAACTAAATTAATTAAATAAAAACTATAATATAATTTCGAATTAGAATTGAATTTAAAAATTATGATTTTTAGCCGAGGCACTACAAATTCCAAAATTCTGGTAATTTTAATACTCCAGCTTTGGAAGATCATAAATGGTGTTTTATTTGGCCAAATGAGGCCCAGGATGGCTCATCAGAAACATAAAATAATGGAGAACATTTTTGAAATGGTTTCATTACCATATTTGATCATTTATTAGGTCTAAAATCCAACAGAAAATCAAGCTCCGAATTTTTAATGAAACTAATTTTTGAGTTTAATTTTATGCATTATCATTTGCCTACAACTTGTTCTGGTTGGAGATCCATTGGTTAATGATCTCCTTGACCAATCAGATCATCACAGACATCAATAGAAAGCTCATATTTCTTTTGTTTTAATTATGTAATTAAGTTTTGATTGAATTTGTTTTAATTCCAGATTTGGCATTTTAATTTCACTTTTTCCATTCTAATTTAGTTTGATTTGTTTTTGCAGAAAAAAAGTTGGAGAGATGAGGAGAACAAGATCTCAATCAATAAAAATTCTCCTGCAACAGAAGAATGGAATAGGAAGCCAATGAAAATTGATGGAGTAGAATTATTCTTCAACAAACTTTCTTGTTGAGAATTCTTTTGTAAATATTATAAATAGCAAATTGTAGAATGTAATAAAGGCTTATTCTTCTGCAATTCTATAATTTTAAAAGCACTTCTATAATAGGTATTTACAGTTGTAGGTGAAGGAGAGAAAATCTCAGATCTAGGGATTATTGAGGATTTATCTTTTGCATTTTGAATTATGTATGGAGAATAGAGTTTGCACTACTGCAACTCTTGTTGTAACAACAGAAGTTCAAAGATTGTAGAGGATTGTTCGAGACCAGAGTCAAAGAAATTGATTCAATAAATTGATAAGTCTGATACTATTGTTTTAAATACTAGTTTCATTTTATGATGACAAGAATGTGTCATTTTATTCATGTTTATGCACTTTTGTATGTATGAGTAATTTGTCTCATTCATATGTTATTATTTATCTCTACTCTTATGGATTGAATTCTGATTTCTGAGTAACTATTTACTCATAAATCTATTTTTTAATATTGATTTGACAAATAATGATATGTTGTGAATTATTTCTTCATATTGTTATTTAATTATTCAAATTACTGATTTAAGAATCAATGTCATTTTGTGAACTATTTCCTAAATGTTGTTGGTTGATTATTTCAATTAAGAGGTCTCTAAATAGAATGTGTTTTGGTATTCATAATGTCAGTTTATTGAACTACTTCGTTAGCTTGATATTCATTATAAGCTAGAAATATTTAAATATGAATCATTTAAATATCCTGCTCTCGGTTGGGTTAGATATATATTTGTCTAATTTAGATAGGATTAGGATTTAGTTCTTTTTGCTTGCATTTTAGAATAATTTTGAATTTAGATTAATTCTACGTTTTAGAATTCCTCCTCACAAAGAGGAAAACTTTAGTTTTGGCTTAGCTCAGCCCCAAATTAGCTTAAGAATTACTTTCTTGCTTGATCAACAAGAGGGCTAATTTAGTGTCTCTTCTTCATTGGTGGACGAAAGCCATATCTTCAGCCATTCTAGAGATTGAGATAAGGTAAATGGACCTAGTCAAAACCAATCGAAACCACCATTCCAAACAGAAAAGGAGCTTCTCTAAGGTCTTGACTGGGTGGTCATCCCCCATGTTGTTGCAGCGAATTTCGAAGCTTCAACATTTTGGCGCTAGAAGGAGGGCCTAAAACTTCTTGTCTATTTGGAGTCTTTATATTATAAAATTTTATTTTTATTACAATGATTCCTCTTAAACTTCCAATTTGGAGTTGTATCCATGGACGTGCATCTTACAATACTCCACCAGAAGTTGAAAGATTCTTATCTCAGGTAAATTTTAATGGTAAGAATAATCTTCTACATTTAACCATGCTTTACAATTCATTCAAAATTTTTCAAATTCTACTTTTCAAATAATTAATGAAGGCATTTTGTGCAAGATTTTTACTCTTACATTCTTGAAAAAAGCGAAAAGATGGTGTTTATCACTTCCAGTTGCCTCAATTCATAGCTGAGATCAATTTGTTACAATGTTCCTTTGGAAATTTGACCGTTATTACTACGAATATGTATGTGACGAAATCAAATATTTATGAAGGTTTGAAAATGAGTGTTTGATTTTACCATTCGATTTCATTTGAATTACTTGAGATTTAAAATTAAAGAAAAACCTTCAGAAGAGGAATCATTAGATTGGTTGGAATATATTTTCTCTCTTCCTCCCCTTCATAATCCATGTGAAATTATTTCAAGCTTTTCTCAACCTCCTTCCAATTTCATTAACATAATTGAGAATTCCAATATGGAGGTGCAAACAAATGATGATAAAGTGGCCTCTATTATGCATGATCAATTTCTTCAATTAGTGCACAATTTCTACAGTATTAATAATGATCAAGATGCACCTTCACATGTCAGCAAATATCAATCACAAAGCTTGGAGAATTTTACTATTCAAATGTGAGAAGATACTAATAATAATCTTGAAGAAAATACCGCTTTGAAATCTGAAAATTAGTATGCGATAAATTCAGAAAATCAGAACATAAATCATCAAGTACAAGCATCAATCAAAGTTTCCAATAACACTCAACCTACTGTACAAATTTTTGAATTTTTTTACGATGAGCAAATTCCAAATTTAAAACAACAAAGCAACATTGTTCAAGAAATCACAAGTAAACAAATGAATGATCTGAAATATGAAATTTATAATGAACAGAATGCATAAGAGTTCTCATATAGTTACACTTTTAAATCTATTGCTTCTGATTCTCATTTTTTCCCTGTATCCTGATATTTTTGCTGACAACAATTTATTCCCTTTTAACATTAATGGTCTTTCACAAAACAAAGATGTTGATCTTAATGAATTATCAATTAGTTTTTATCAAGATAGAGAATTAATTATTGATCATTCTTCTGGAATTAATGAACATGTTCTTTATATTCCTTGTTTTTATACATTGGATGAGATCGAATGGAATTTTAATGGATGTCCTGAAGTCATTTATGATAATTACTCTGATATTGGGGATGTTTTATCTTCTTCTTATGAGAATCCTCATAAGAAATTTAGGATCACATGTAAAAATGAATAATATTCTAATTCAAAAATTGTTTTAAATAGTTCTCATTTTCAGCCAATTAATCATACTTATGATTTCAACATTCAAGAAACCATCCCAATCTATGATTTATATGACGATCAAGCTCTCATTCCTATTCATAGTCATGATTCTCTTTCTAATTCACAAGTTGGTATTGCCAATAATTCTAATTCTATTTTCAATCAAACCAATTCTTGTGGAAAGGAATGGTTTTAAATCAAAGCCAATTTTGTTGTAACAATAATTGTAACACTAGTGTAAACTATGATTTGATTTTCTTATCTTCTCTTCACTTATTTTGTTTATAATATATATATATATATATATATATATATATATATATATATATTTCAATTTTTAGATAATTTGTGCTGTCATATTGAGAAGCTCGGTATTGAACACTTAATTGATGCATTGCCTAAATGGGAAAATGAAGTTTCACATCACAATCCTGAACATTAAGAATTATTAATCTTCCACTTTCAATTGATGTTCATTCCTTATCGATTATTTCTTTCTTCTCAAAAGTAGTGTCAAAAAGAAGGTGAACTTTTATAATATGACCAAAAATCTAATTCAATTAATAATATTTTGTTGTATCTAACATATTTTCATGCATTTTTCATAGACCCCTTTGAAAAATATTTGTAAATATTTCCTTCATGAAAGATTGTTAATAGTTTAACACTTGCACATAACACTAACAAATTTATGTAGGCCATTGTATCTAAAAGCTCATTTCCACGATCTGGTCTATCATCTTCTCTTTTGAACATCTCCGATCAATAATAGAAATCCATCCAAATTTCTATGATCCAATTGAAATTCATTTGGAAAGAGCATTTCAAGAGAAAGTAATTATAAATAAGTTTCTCTCTGTATATATCTTAGCAAGTAATGTATATTCTTTTCTCAGATTTATTTTTCTTAGTTTAATATTATTTGTATTTTTGTTACTAATGTTCGACATGTACACACATGCAAGAATTAAAATGCTTAGATGGTTACATTGGAAATATGACTATACCTAGTCATGTTTCCTTCATTAAGTTAAAAATAGGAATAGATTAACTTAGATTATATTTCTTGTTGCCTACATTTTTTTCATTATTTCAGATTTTCAATAAGAAAATAATGAATCCAACTTTTTCTGAGCATGCCCTTTCATTTATGGAAAGAAGCTTTTAATATTTTAAAATCTCTTAGATCATACATATTCGTGAAAACACTTGTTGTCTTGTTTTGCAAAAAAAAAAAGCATCATGATAATCACACATAAATAAATTCCAAGAATTTGCTACAACTTGACAAATTTGTATTCATAAATATGTCTGAAAAAGAACTTTTCTTTACCACTCTTGTCTTTTGATGTAAATTTGAGGTGGATGAAATATGAAAACCCATTACTTAGCATTTTTAGATCAAATAAGTAGATGATATTGAACACGAGAGAAATTGAAGATTCATGAGGTAAAATTTACAATCAAAATTCTCCCAAGTATGTGTTTACAGGTTCATCATCATCTATTGTTAGTTTTACTTTTTCAAAGGTTATTTCTTATTTCTGTTTTGTTTTTTTACAGGTCTTCATCGACTTGATTATGGAGACTTAAGATTTGAAAGCATCTAGAACTTTTCAAAATTTGCAACATGTTCAAGGAAGTATTATTAGTTGTTCATCAAAATTTGAACATTTTTAATTTTTCTTTCATTCATTAAAACCCTAATAGGCCTTTAAAAGACAATATTGGAATATTCATATGATAGCACTCTAATAGCATAATTATCATCATTTTGAAATCTTCGATAAACATATTCCCTTATCTAATATTTCTGATATCTATTAAAAGGGGTTTTGTTAAAAGGAAAAGTTAACTTGGTTGCTTTCTTTGAATTTAATACCTTAAAAATTTGTTGGACCCATATATGGCACATCTCATATCGCATTTTTCATATCGGAGGTTTTCAATTGAGCATATCTTCAATATCTCAAACCATCGATTTCTGATAGCTGACTTTGCCAATATTACGATATCCATACAATCCCGAACCTAATATAATATTTGAATCTCAGTTTAAAAGATATTGCATTCGTTCATAAATCGAAATTTTGGTAGAGACATATGTTTAAAATCTCCAATGTCCTAGATGCGATATGAAATTAAATTTGCATGACATGATGATTGGGTCCATTCTATATCACATATTGGTGTATCAATGATATTATATACCATATTCAAAATCATCCGATTGCCAATTTCTTATAAAATTCAAAGCTGGTCCTACTAGTGAGCCACGCCATATATCACAATCCTATTATCACAAGAATCATATCAGAATTTCCTTTTCTTAAGAATTTAGATTGATGATATGACTATTCTCCGTTATAATAATTGCTCCATCACAATTTCTCATTGCATATGCTCATATCGCAACCTTGCCATCACAACACTTATATTGCATTGCAAAACTCAAATCACATATTGTCTTGACATCCTCTGATGTGATAAACTCGGATTTATGCCTCTCTGCCTTTATATTTTAACCTTTATAATTTAACTATTATATTCAATCGTATATCAGCAAAGGTGATTCTTGCAGTTTGAAAATTGTGCATGGCAAAGAAAAGCTTGCGATGTGAAACATTTTATGAGGTGTTGTCCTGTATAAAATAATTTAAGACACTTTTGGGCGGCCATTGTTATAATGAAGCAATTGATAATAAATTTGGAACATGGATAAACCATTTTCGATTTTTCTTATATTTGGATTTTAATATATCACTCTATATTTAATATAAAAAATTCAAGACCTCTCCATCTATACTTTTGTTTTACATTGTCATGGTTTTGGTTTTGATTTTGAACAATTTATGAAAATCATGGAGTTGATATGAAACTTGTAATATTAAGAGAACATTCATCACATCGATTTTTTAAGAACCATATCTTCATTCTTATTATTGATGTATTTGTTTTTATTTTTTTCAAATTCCTTAGACATAAAGCATTGCATGTTTCTTGGTAATGCTTGCTTTAGATTAAATTTAATAAATGATGATTTTGGGTCAATAAAAATTCTTCATGTTTTTAATTCTAATTAAAGGAAGAAATTATCTTTGATTGGAGAAAATGATATCTTTTAGGTAAGATTAAATTCAATTCTCCAATGGTAAGTTTCATGTCCCCATTTTCATTGCTTTACTTTTGATTTCAGTTTGTCTTTTTAATTTTTGTTGATCCTGAACTATGTTTTTATACATGTTAATGAACCTTTTACACCTCTACCAGATCAGTGTTGAAGTTCATTCTATTTTGTTTAGTTTGCTTTGAGATTATTGAAAGAAGAAATAATGATCCTTATCAAATCAGATAAAGTGGGGAATTTCTGAACCTCTAGTCTATTTCCTTAAGCATTGTTTCTATTAGAAAATGGTTAAGATTCTTTTTACAGGTTTTGCTTTGAAACAAGAAAGTTTGCAGCAGATAGAGACTTCTCATTTAGCATATTAACCACCATCACTTCTATTTCACCCTCTCCATTTTAAGAACCTCATTTCTTATAACTCTGTAAGATAAAAAATTTAAATCTCAACATTAGAAGGAACACACATATGATAATTTTATTTTATCTCTTTTGTTGAGACATTTGTATAAGTAGTATTGCTAGTGTTTATCTTTTAAAATTTGGGTTTTTCTTTTAGTTTTTGCTTTCTTCATTTTATTTTTGTTCGCTAATTTATTTTCTTACTTTAGTTTAAGAATTATTTTCCTTTTGCTTTCGGTTTTGATTTCATTTTGGTGACTCTTCCATGATTTATATGAAATTCCTTTTTCCTCGCCCAACAATGATTAGCATACATGGGAAATCTCTTAAATATATCTATTTCAATGAGTTTCATTTGTCATTAAAGGCATATTATCATGGAACCATAAGGCCATATTGCTTTAAATCTTTTTTAATGGAGGAACACACATCCTTACTAAGTGATAAAGTGTAATTTTTCAAGGAAAGAACTGATTTGAATTCAATACAATGAATCCCTCCCACTCCTCCACATAAAGGCCTTTGATTGATAGTCCTGGGGGGGGAATTTGGAGTAAACATTATGAAAGTATTGTTTCCATTAAACATAAATATCTATTACCATCCCACCTCTTTCACTCAAATATATCATAAACTAAAAGCTTGTCAATGTTCTTATCAAAAGAGTGATTAAAGAAGAAGCATGAGAAATACAAGTAAACCCATCGGGGCTATGGACGCTTGCTGGCAGTGGGACTAGGCTTGTATGGAATAAAAGAAAACTTCGTTGGGGTATTGTTCAAGCTCGCTAATAACGAAGCGATGTCAAACATAATCATAAAATGGATATATGTTTTATCAAAAACTCCTATCTCTACCTTCTTCTATTATTATATGAGGCAATTTTAAAACAAAATTTCCAAAAATTGGATTCATGAATTTTACTTAACTTTGTTTTAAGTACTTATCTTTAAAAACTCATATTACTTAATCTATTTATGTGGGATCTATGAAAATATTTCACTGTTAGACGATTTTGTAATTTCCATTATTTTTAACCTTTAGGTAAATTTAAAGTTCACTATCTTTAACCAGAGATAACTAGTTCTTTCTAGTCTATCACCATTGTTGTAGGGAAAACCCAATGCCCCCCATTACTTCAAATAATGGGGACCCTTTCCTGAAATATTTGGCTAAAACACCTTTTCTGATATTCATTTAGTTTTGTGTCCTGCAATTTTACCCTTTTTATTTTTGTTGGATTTTTATTTCGGTTGTTTCATTGAGTTCAACTTTTAGCAATCTTTCCATTAGTACTTGTTTCATCCCATTTGGTTGCTTAGTTTGCAAATGGCCCATAATTGAAGATTGGATATTTTTCAATGCCTTGGCCTTATAATATGTATAAAATATACAATATTATTGTGTTGCATTAATTTATCATTTTTATTTGTTTTTGTTAATTATTAGTTTTTAAATACTTCATTTTTTCATAGCCCCTAAGACCAAGAACCATACTAAGGCCTTAAACCTTAATCATATCACAACCAAGTCATATATCGCAAGTTCCCCTATCGCAATTTTTCGATGAACCTTTCCACCCGATATCACATCATCCATTTCGAAAAACCTCTATATCACAAACATTTGATCGGAAGAATCTCTTAACATTTCTTGATAATAAATTGTCGATGCCAGACCTCCAATATTCTTTTTTCACTCATTCCCTGATAAAAATGATTTCACCAATATTGTGATATCCACACAACCCTGGACCTGATACAACATTTAAATCTAGTTTTAAAAGATATCGCGTCCACTCATAAATCACAATTTTAGTTGGGGCATAAGTTTAAAAAATCCGATGTCTCAAGTCCGATGTGCAACTAAATATTCATTATAAAATTATTGGGTCCGCTCACCTTCGGACTTTTGTAATGACTATTGTTTGAAACGTATGATACCCCAGATCTAATAGAAAGTTTAACTGCAATATATTACAACATCTAGTCTGCCCACCTCAAAAATTTTGCGATAGATCTTATCCATAAACCTATAATCATTGATATTCTTTCATCCTCGATCCTCCGATCTTTGATGTCCCTCATAGCTTAGATGATCTTGGTCTAACCTTTGTTTAACAATGGATCTATATAAGTTTGGTTTATGGTTGATTCCAATGGTTTGGTTTGGTTTGGTTTCATATTATAATAAATATATTATATTTATATTATAAT
>APFE030034467.1:26359-72831 GCA_000404065.3 Pinus taeda
TTAAATTAGCATTAATTAAATAAAAATTGTAATCTAATTTAGGATTAGAATTTAATTTAAAAAATTCTTATTTTTAGCTGAGACAACAGAAATTCCAGAATTATGGCAATTTTAATACTCCAACTTTGGAAGCTCATAAATGGAGTTTTTCTTGGCCAAATCAGGCCTAGGACAACTCATTGGAAAGATAAAATCATGGCGAATATTTATGAAGTGGTTTAATTACGAGATTTGATCATTTATTGGGTCTAAAATCTAGCTGAATATCAAGCTCTGAATTTTTAATGAAACTAACTAATGAGTTTAATTTTCTGCATTATCATTTACCCGCATCTTCTTTTGGGTGCAGATCCATTCGTCAATGATCTCCTTGAAAAATCAGATCATCACAGACATCAATAGAAAGATTTCATTTCTTTTATTTTAATTATGTAATTTAGTTTTGATTGGATTTGTTTTAAGTCCATATTTGGCATTTTAATTTTACTTTTTTCCATTTTAATTTCATTTTGATTTGTTTTTGCAGGAAAACAATTAAAGAGGTGAGGAGAACAAAATCTCAATCAATAAGAATTCTCTAGAAATAGAAGAATGGATGATGCAGGAGCATCTAGTTGAAGGGGATCATCATGACAGAGGGTCATTTGGTCTCTGTGAGGACCAAGGAAAAAAATTCAAGTGAACATCTTAGTTTTCATTTTTATTTTAATTTCTTAGTGATGTAGCATTTAGGAAGCTAAAGGTCGATTTAAAAGAACTATTGAAGTTAACTGTTGTTATTTTATTTTATTTCCGCATGCTAGCTTTTACAAATTATAGCGTAGGAAAAAAAAACAGTTATAGAAACTGAGAAAATCATCAAATGTAACTAACAGTAGTTAAGAGAAAACTGTTTTTCAAAATCTTTCAAAATACAACAGAATGTATTGTAACGGGTTTGATTTTGAAAAAAGAGGAAAAGGTAATAGAAATCTCTGCAAACACAGAAGTTTACATTTGAATTCCCACAACAGTCCATTCACAGTCCTTTAATCTGTGTTATCTAATATAATGAAAGAAAATATTTTATCTTTAAAGAGCAGATGCATTTCTCTATCTACATGCATTTAATAGTCCTATAGATAGCCAAACTCTTCAAGTGTCAAAGCAGGAGAACCTATAGAAGTCTAGACAGACGTTGGAGCTCCCGATAAATCAAAGCAAATAGAGTGAAAGGAATCCTTAATAACACACACTTCCAGAAAACGAAATAGAACGAAACAACACAGGTAATTCTTGAGCAACAGAATCCTTTTCTTTTATTTACAAGGAGGAATGATATAGTCTCTATCAATACAAATTACAAACCATACAGAATTTAAACGATGTCCAATTTCAACAAAGTTCACTACGGGAAAACGAGTTGAGAAACCCTAAAATACAAACCCTACAGCCACAAACATAAGCTATGATAGTGCAAGACCGGAGACCTACAACAACACCATACAGAGGTAAAGGAAAAGTTCTCTAAGCCTAAAACCTATCTAGGCCATCATTAAGCCAACGACAACAAAATAGACTAAATAGAGAGAGTTATCAAGGAGCGACCCTACTGGGTCTTGCCAGCACGCATAAGAGTGGAAAACAGGTTTCTCTGGAGCCGATTCCACCTGCAAGCACTCACCAAAACCGGGCATGAGAACCACAACAAAGTAGGCTAAATAAACGAAAACAACAGAGAGTTCCAGGGTTCTAAGAACTTACCAAAGAGGAGACAGTGTTTCGAGGTCGCAGCCACCGGAGGGTTCTCTGTTCACAAGGAGTAGCTGTGTCAGAAATAAAGGAAAAGGCGAGGGTTTATGATAGCTTAGAGCAAGAACTTAGCTTGACATTGGTGGACAGAGCCGAATCCATGAACCCCCAAGACCACAACCTACAAACAAAACCGAAAACATAAATTGATAAATCTCAAGAGCAGCTGAGCGAAAAAAATAGAGTTGAAGGCAGTCATTAATAGTTAGAAAAATTACTTGCAGAGACTGTATGCAGAGGAGCTAAAAGCTTCCACAACAAGAACATTTTCCACGGATACACAGACCTCACCCAACGCAGACACAAATAATTAAACAAGCACAGAACAGCAAGAAAACTTACCGACTAGCGGAGCAGAGACCGCAACCAGGCCAGGGCCAAGCAATAACTTCAGTAGTAGAAAAATCATACAAAGAAACCAACATCAGAGAACAACAGAGGAAACCCTCGAGCCACCACAGTGTCAACAAACAAATGACTAGTTGATTAGGGTTGAGAGCGTTAACCAAGGTGGGAGGGTGCTTTATGAGGTCGGGACACTTTTCCATCACACATCGGTGGAGGTACAAGTAAATTAAAGCTAACACCAAAATATCTATGCTATTATCGTAATCACCAGTTGATTAAGCGTTAATCACATAATTAATAATTACCAAAAAAATCATATTAATCATCATTCCATTTCATATAGTTGTTAAGGGTAAAGAAGGGGCTGGACCCATCAAGTGGTATCAGAGCAAGAAACTAAATTGCTAGGATAGAAATGGAAGTTGGATGACAAGGTCATTGGAGAGGTGTGCATAGAGCCACAGATGAAGGACTGAAAGAGGAAATTAGGATCTTTACTGCCTGTTTGGAGGTAGTTGAAGCAGGAAGGAGAAGAGATCCAGAGATAAGAGATGACAGTGAAGATGAAACAATAGTCGCGATAGATGGATCAGACGAAGAATGGCCGGAAATGAGATTGTTAAGGTCGGTCCTATTGGCTAGCAGCAAGCCTAAGCCGAAAATTCCAAATTATGATGGCAGCTTGTCCACAAAAGCTCTGTTGGACTGGATCAGTGAATTGGACAAATATTTCGAATGTGAAGAGGTAAGTGAAGATCAGAGACTTAAGTTCGCTGCAACAAAGTTGAAAGGACACACAACCTTGTGGTGGGACAGTGTGTAACCGGAAAGAACAAGGATGAATAAGTTTGCAATAAAGAAATGGCTGAGAATGGTGGCCAAGATGAAAGGCAGATTTTTGCCCAAAGATTACCAGATTGCACTGCATCGGCAAGTGTAGAATCTGAGGCAAAAAGGGATGACAGTGAGAGAATATACTGAAGAATTCTACCAGGTAAATTTAAGAGTTGCTTACACGAAGGACACCCCGAAAAAAACAACAAGGTATGTAAATGCTCTGAGATTGGAAATATTGGATGAGATAAGCACTATTTCCCCAAAAAATATAGAGGAAGCCTACAAGAGTTCCATGAAGGTAGAGGAGAAAATCACCAGAAAACAAAATGCTAGAAGAGGAAGGGGAATCAACAGAGGAAGAGGATAGTCCTATGGCAGAGGAAGAATTTCCAGTAATAGTGAAGAGGGCAGCAGTTCCAAGACTTTAGGAACAATAGAAAAAGGAGACAACACTAGAGGCAGAAGGCCATATCAGAGAGTAAGAGGAAATGGCCGAGGCAGAGGAGCTGCCTATCAGTGCTACATGTTTCACAAGTGGGGGCACAGATCTTTTGAGTGTCCTGAAGTAGAACAAGCTGGCCAAAGAGGGGCGTATGTTGCACAGCCAGAAGAAGCAGAGGAACCACCCCAGGATGCCGAAAATGTGCCGAAAACAGGGGAAGCCTTAGTTTTGAATAAAGTGTTGTTGAAACCAGCGAAGGAGATAGCTGAACAAACTCAAAGGAAGGCATTATTCTAGATAGTTTGTAAGTCGCATGGAAAATGTTGTAAGTTGATTATCGACAATGGGAGCACGAATAATCTAGTTGCCATAGAGATGGTAGAGAAGTTGGGTTTGAAGCGGCTGAAGCACCTCACTCCCTACAAGGTATCGTGGTTGCATAAAGGCCATCAACTGTTGGTTGATGAACAGTGCGAAGTTGAGTTCTATATTGGCAGGTATAAGGACAAGGTTGTTTGTGATATTATGCCAATGGACATATGTCATATACTACTAGGAAGGCCATGGCAGTATGATTGGAAGGTAGCGCATGATGGGAAGACAAACTATTACAAGTTTGTCAAAGATGGGATTAAACACACACTTCTGCCCATCAAGGAGGAGGAAGCAGCAGAAACAAGCGGGATGAAAGTGTTACTAATGAGTGGAAATCAGTTTTTGAAGCAAATTGAAGATAGTGAAGTGAACTATGCTGTTGTGAGGAGGGAAAAAACAGTGTTGTTACACACAGAAATGTCTGATTTACCTGCAAAAATTAAGAAAATGTTGCAGGAATTCAATGATATTGTAGTGGATGATTTACCAGATAAGTTGCCTCCTAAGAGAAGTATCAGTCATCATATTGACTTTATACCTGGAGCAAGTCTACCAAACAAGGCAGCATACCGGATGAGCCCTAAAGAAAATGAGGAAATCAGAAAACAGGTGCAAGAATTGTTGGATAAAGGGCTAATAAGGGAGAGTTTGAGCCCTTGTGCAGTACTGACAGTTCTTGCACCCAAGAAAGGAGGAGAATGGTTATTGTGCACGGATTTGAGAGCCATCAATAAGATTATCATTAGGTACAAATTTCCACTACCACGGATGGACGATATGATGGATTGCCTGAGTGGGGTAGCATACTTCTCGAAAATTGATCTGAAGAGTGGTTATCATCATATTCAAATCAGGGAAGGGGATGAGTGAAAGACAACCTTCAAGACCAACAAAGGGTTGTACGAGTAGCTAGTAATGCCATTCAGATTAAGTAATGCCCCTAGTACCTTTATGTGACTGATGAATGAAATGCTGAAAGATTTCATTGGAAAGTTTGTGATAGTTTATCTTGATGATATATTAATTTTCAGCGAGACTAAGGAGGAACACTTTTGACATGTTTGAAGTGTGATGGAAAAATTGCAGCATAATAAGTTGTTGATAAATCTAAAAAATTGTACTTTTTTTCAAAGAGAACTAGTTTATCTAGGTTTTGTAGAGAACGAGTTAAAGAAGGACCCATAGAAGATTACAACGATCATTAACTGGCCATCCCTAAAAATTCTGTTTGAGGTATGTAGTTTTCATGGGCTGGCAAGTTTTTATCACAAATTTATAAGGAATTTCAGTGAGATCTATGAACCTATGTTGGATACTATAAGAAAGGCAAGTCAGACTTTTCATTGGACTAAGGCAACAGAGAAAAGCTTTCAGCTATTGAAGAAGAAGATCACAGAAAGACCAATCCTGAGATTGCTAGATTTCAACAAGCTTTTTCAAGTTAGTTGTGATGCAAGTGGTACGGTCATTGGAGCTGTACTTAGCTAGGAAGACAAACCTATTGCATTTTTCAGTGAGAACCTGAATGAGAGCAGACAGAAGTATTCATCTTACGACAAAGAATTCTATGATGTCGTCCAAGCATTGAAGCATTGGAGACACTATCTGCCGGGAAGTGAGTTTGTTTTATTTTCTGATAATTCTGTGATGCAATACATGATGTAACATCATAAGATGAATCACAAGAATGCTAAGTGGGTCAAATATTTACAGAGTTTGACTTTTGTGTTGAAACACATTAGCGGGTAGGCCAACAAGGTGGCAGATGTGTTGAGCAGAAGAGCCTTGCTCTTGCAGGAGAGTACGATACAAGTGCTAGGCTTTGAGCATTAGAAAGACTTGTATCAGACCAACACAGATTTCAAAGAGGCTTATAAAGCCTGTCAGAATCCTTTGATGAAAAACAATAGTCCATGGTTGGACTATAATTTACAGGAGAAATTATTGTTTAAAGGGGGAAAAGTATGCATTCCCGATTGTTTGATGAGAGAGAATATCATTCGAGAGAAACATAGTGGAGGTCTAGCCGGGCATTTCAGAATAGAAAAAACTTTAGATCAGCTTGGACACTTTTATTACTGGCCAAGAATGCGAAGGGATGTGCAGTGATATGTGAGCAGGTGTAAAGTCTGGCAATTGGCAAAAGGACACAATCAAAATACAGGACTCTACACTCCATTACTTGTTCTAAGTAGACCATGGGACTCAGTCAACTTGGACTTTGTCTTGGTTCTGCCAAGGACGTAGTGAGGTTTTGACTCAGTGATGGTGGTGGTAGATCGGTTTTCAAAAATGGCACATTTCATCCCTTGTAGGAAAACTAGTGACGTCACTCACATAGCTCATTTGTTTTTCACTGAGATTGTGAGATTGCATGGCCTACTTAGGTCTATTGTTTCTGACAGGGACGTGAAATTTACAGGACACTTTTGGCACACCCTGTGGAAGAAATTGGACACATAGTTAAATTTGAGCTCTACATATCACCTACAGACTGACGGGAAAACAGAAGTGGTGAACAGGAGTTTGGGAAACCTGCTATGGAGCCTGACTGGAGAAAATTCACGGTTGTGGGATCGTGTGCTTGCTCAGGAAGAATTCGCTTATAATGATTCAATGAACCACAACATAGGGTCTAGTCCATTTCAGATCTTCTATGGCATGCACCCTCACGGAGTGCATGAGTTGCGAGATCTGGGAAAATTGGAAAAAAGAAGCACTGGTGGGGAATATTTCGCCAAAGCAGTGAATGATTTACACAAGTAGGTAAAATCAAAGTTGCAGGACAACAGTGAGAGATATAAACAGTAGGCAGATTTAAAGCGGCAGGAAGTACAGTTTAATGTGGGTGATGAAGTCCTTGCACACTTATGCAAAGAACGTTTTCCTAAGGGCGAATATAATAAGCTGAAATATATGAAGATTGGACCCTGTAAAATTCTGCGTAAATTCTTAGCCAATGCTTATGAAATACAGCTGCCACCGAGGGTAGGCATATCACATATTTTCATTGTGGCAAATCTGTTCCCATGTATTGCCAATCTTGAAGATGACAATGCTTTATAGCCAAAATGGGACACCCAGGTTGAAAGCGGTTCTTGGATGAGGCAAATGCCTTCGGCTCAACCCCATGAGATCGAGAAAATTCTCGACACATAGGAAACCAAGCGAACTTGTAGAAAGGAGTACCTGTGGTACCTTGTCAAGTGGAAGAACCGTCCCATTGAGGACAGTTCGTGGCTTGACACGGCACAGATACAACAAGCAAGTTATTATGTGGAGGAGCTCATGGAACGAAGCCATGAATTTTTATTACCCCAAGAGCCTAATGCAGGAGCATCTAGCTAAAGGGGATCATCATGACAAAGGGTCATTTGGTCTCTGTGAGGACCGAGGAAAAAAAATCAAGTGAACATCTTAGTTTTCATTTTTATTTTAATTTCTTAGTGATGTAGCATTTAGGAAGGTAAAGGTTGATTTAAAAGAACTGTTGAAGTTAACTATTTGTTTGTTTTGTTCGTTTGTTTTTTTTTTTAATTATTATTTCCGCATGTTAGCTTTTACAAATTACAGCGTAGGAAAAACAAACAGTTATAGAAACTGAGAAAACTATCAAATGTAACTAACAACAGTTAAGAGAAAACTATTTTTCAAAATCATTCAAAAGACAACAGAATGTATTGTAATGGGTTCGATTTTGAAAAAGGAGGAAAAAGTAATAGAAATCTCTGCAAACACAGAAGTTTACATTTTAATTCCCATAGCAGTCCATTCATAGTCCTTTAATTTGTGTTATCTAATATAGTGAAAGAAAATCTTTTATCTTTACAGATCATATACATTTTTCTATCTACATGCATTTAACAGTGTTATAGACAGCCAAACCCTTCAAGTGTCAAAGCAAGAGAACCTACAGAAGTCCAGATAGACGTTGAAGCTCCAGATAAGTCAAAGCAAATAGAGAGAAAAGAAGCCTTAACAACACACAGTTCCAGACAGTGAAATAGAACGAAACAACACAGGTAATTCTTGAGCAACAAAATCCTTTTCTCTTATTTACAAGGAAGAATGATATAGTCTCTGTCAATACAAATTACACCCCATACATAATTTAAACGTTGTCCAAGTTCGACAATCACAATGGGAAAACGGGTTGAAAAACCCTAAAATACAAACCCTACAGCCACAAACATAAGCTATGACAGTGCAAAACTGAAGGCCTACAACAACACCATACAGAGGTAAAGGCAAAGTTCTCTAAGCCTAAAATCTATCGAGGCCATCATTAAGCCAGTGACAACAAAATAGACTAAATAGACAGAGTTATCAAGGAGCGATCCTACCAGGTCTTGCAGCACACATAAGAGTTGAAAACAGGTTTCTCCAGAGTCCATTCCACCTACAAGCACCCATCGAAACTAGGCGTGAGAACCATAGCAAAGTAGGCTGAAGAAACGAAAACAACAGAGAGTTTTATGGTTCTAAGAACTTACCAAAGAGGAGATAGCATTTCGAGGTCGCACCCACCAGAGGGTTCTCTGCTCACAAGGAGCAGCTATGTTAGAAACAGAGGAAAAAGCGAGGGTTGATGATAGCTTAGAGCAAGAACTTACCTTGCCATTGGTGGATAGAGCCGAAGCCATGAACCCCCGAGAACACAACCTGCAAACAAAACCAAAAACATAAACTGATAAATCTCAAGAGCAGTTGAGCAGAAGAAATAGAGATGAAGGAACTCATTAACATTTAGAAAAATGACTTGCAGAGAATGTATACAGAGCAGCTGAAAGCTTCAACAACAAGCACATTTTCCACGGATTGATAGACCTCACCCAATGCGGACACAAAGAATTAAACAGGCACAAAATCGCAAGCAAACTTACTGACCAACGGAGCAGATACTGCAACTAGGCCAGGGCCAAGCAATAACACCAGTAGCAGCAAAATCATACAGAGAAACTAGCACCAGAGAACAATAGAGGAAACCCTCGAGCCACCACAGTGTCAACAAACAAATGACTAGCTGATTAGGGTTGAGAGCGTTAACCAAGGCAAGAGGGTGTTTTATGAGGCCGGGACACTTGTCCAGCACACATCGGCGAAGGTACAAGTAAATTAAAGACAACACCAAAATATCTACGCGATTATTGTAATCACTAGTTGATTAAGTGTTAATCACATAATTAATCATTACCAAAACAATCATATTAATCATCATTCCATTTTATATAGTTGTTAAGGGTAAAGAGGGGGGTGGACACATCAATAGAATAGGGAGCCAATGAAAATTAATGGAGTAGATTTATTCTTCAAAAAGATTTCTTGTTGAGAATTCTTTTGTAAATATTATAAATAACATATTGTAGAATGTAATAAAGGCTTCTCTCTTCGGCAATTCTAGATTTCGAAAAGCACTTCTGTTATAGGGATTTAGAGTTGTAGGTGAGAGGAGAGAAAATCTTACATCTGGGGATTATTGAGGATTTATCTTTTGCATTCTGAATTATTTATGGAGAACAGAGTTTGCACTACAACAACCCTTGTTGTAACAGCAAAATTTCAAAGATTGTAGAGGACTGTTGGAGACCAGAGCTTTGTTGATCTAGACTGGGCTGGAGATCTAGATCAGAGAAGATCTACAAGTGGGTATGTGTTTAAACTTTTTGGAGGTACATTCAGTTGGATGAGTAAGAAACAATCTGTAATGGCACTATCAACTACAGAGGCAGAATACATGGCATCCACTCATGCAATCAAGGAAGTAGTTTGGTTGCAGAGATTATGTTCAAGTATCGAGTTAGTACAGGCAGCTATAAGGATAGACTATGACAGCCAAAGTGTAATTTTCTTGGCAAAAACCCCTGCTTAAAATTCAAAGACAAAGAACATTGATGTTCAACATAACTTTTTGAGGGATATGATAGAAGACAGAAAGGTGTTTTTGGTAAAGGTGGAGCATGCTCCCTAGAGGAAGTGGCCTCAAACAAAGCCATTTTTCAAGAATATAGGGATATCTTTGCATGGAATTGCTCAAAAATTCTAGGCATTAGTCCTACCATCATGGAGCACCATATTGACACATGGTCTGATGTCTACCATGTTAGGAAAAAGAAATGACAACTCCATTGCTCTAATTTAGGAGTGATCAATAAGGAAATTAATACACTTCATAAAGATGGTTTCATTTTTCGTATCACTTACACCTCTTGGGTTTCTAACCTTTTACCTATCATGAAAAAATACGACACCATTAAGGTTTTTTATGATTTTATAGATATGAACAAAGCATGTCCCAAGGAAAATTACCCTACACCCTTCATCGACCAAGTTATCAATGCATGTGCTTGTCACGAAGCTCTGTTCTTAATGGATGGCTTGTCAGGGTATAATCATATTCAAATCCGCCAAACAGATCAATACAAAACAACCTTCACAACCCCATGTGGAACATTCACATAGCAATTCATGTCCTTTGGTGTTAAAAATGCTGGTGTCACCTTCTATTGGGCAATGAATTATATCTTCCACGATCTGGCTCATCTCATTCTAGCCTATTTGGATGACTTCACAGTATGATCCAAAAAGTGCTCAGATCATTTGGAAAATCTCTACCTAATGTTTAAGAGATGTCAACAATATAACCAATGTTTGAACCCCCTCAAGTGTGTATTTTGCATTAATGCAGAAAGACTGTTGGGATTAATTGTTTCCGAACAAAGTATTAGGGTCGACCCTCTGAAGGTCTAGGCCATCAGGGAAATACCACCTCCAAAAAATTTGAAACAGTTACAAAGCTTTCATGGTAAGTCCAATTTCTTACGCCTCTTTGTTCCCGATTACGCCACTTTTGCACATGGATTATTACACCTTCTTCATCAGGACATCCCCTTCCAATGGGATGAACAAGCCCAAAAATCATTTGAAGCCCTAATAGATGCATTATCTCAAGTTCCATTGATTAACCCTCTTGACCATGCTAAGGAATATACCCATCACTTATCAACTTCTAAAGTAGCCATCGATGGGGTATTAGTCCAAGAAGGACGTGATAATAGAGAACATATTATCTATTACATTAGAAAGAACCTTTGCAGACCTGCTTTGAAGTATGAGCCAACGGAAATGACAACCTTAGCCCTAGTACACTCTATGCAAAATATTTTACATCATATCATCTTATAGACCAACACCGTAATAAAAAATATTAACCCCATGAGATATTTTCTCAGTCATTGAATGATGAATCACAAATACGCTCGATGGGTAGTTATCCTGCAAGATTCAACCTACGTTTTTCTTCCTCAAAAACAAGAAGGTGCTTATCCTTACATAGTTCTTCTCAGATCTTCCTAATGATACCCAAGGGTCCCCCATCAATGATTATTTCCCTATTGAACATTTTTTCTTAATATCTATGGACGACCCTTGGTAAGGTGACACTCTTCCTTTTCTTAGAACTCAAAATTTCAACCCTTAGCTTATGCAGGATGATCGATGGCACATTCACTATCAAGCCCCTCAACACCTTCTCATGGGTGACATACTCTATCGTCAAGGCATCGACACCATCCTCTATTGATGTCTCACTCTAGAGAATATTGTGTAGGTCTTAAACAGTTGTCCTAGTAGAGCCTACGGTGACCACCTATCCTGGATGGACACTATCCAAAAAATCCTATGTGCCAATTATTTTTGGCCCACTTTTTTTTGCGATTGTATTGAAGTATTTAAGCGATGTGAGCGTTTCAAGAGACACAATCATAAGGCACGAGCCCCAACCACTCCCCTATACCTAGTCATCATCTCAGGCCATTTTTAAAAATGGGGCATCGAATTCATGACCTTCAATCCTCCATACTCGAGCAACCATAAGTACATTAAGTTTGTTGTCGACTATTTCATTAAATTGGATGAAGCCATAATCATTTATAATAACACCACGGAAACTCCCGCTTGGTTTTTTTTAACCATGTCATAACACGGTTTGTTCTTCCCAAAGAGTTGGTCTTGGATTATGGAAAACACTCCGAGAATAATATATTTCAATAAATATCCCAACACCTTGGTTTTTCTCATGAGTTTTCTTCCCCATACTACTCCCAACCCAATATGCAAGTAGAAGTTGTTAACAAAGTACTCAAAATAATGTTACAACATATGGTAATCAAACACCAAACCAACTGGAACCACATGGTTTTCTCGACCCTATGGGCATACTACACAGTCGTCAAAGTATCCATAGGGTTTACACCCTTTCAACTGGTATATGGAATTGAATTTGTTAACCCCATTGGGTGCAATATCCCTACCTTACACTCAGCCATTAAACTCCTCCCATATACCTCACCTTTAGAGTAGAGGCTAGTACAGTTGGAACACATTGATGAAATTTGGTGGGAATCACTCCAACATAAAGAAGCTAACAAAAAGAGGACTAAAGCCTCCTTTGACCATAATGTCCCCCCTTGACCATTTACTGAAGGGAACTTAGTCCTTCGCTATGATGTTTCCATTCAAGCTTTAGGATTGGGGAAGTTAGAAACATTATGGAAGGGACCTTACATTGTTAAACATTGTCTCCTCAAGGGGGCATACATGTTAGCAGAGTCCGATGGGACTTGCCTCAAAAATCGCGTGAATGGGCTCTGCCTCAAAAAATTATATCCATAACATTTAAAAAAAATCCTAGAATGTAGATGTATGCACCATGACTTACTTTTTATGATGATCACCTCATCAAAGATGTATACTAAAATCACTCTCTCATCGCGTGTCGCAGATGGATCGTTTGTCATCCTATCATCACGGGCTCATTGATGGTGCCTCTTGATGGTGGTAAAACCTCATTGTAGCATCCTTGACCTTATAGTCTCCTAACCTAACACCCTTCCTACATAATGGGTTATGTATCAAACCAACCACTAACAATCAAGCTAAATATGATGTCATCATAGGCCTATTGGCCAATGCCTTCCATTTAGGTATCAGTCACCCGCATGTGTTCCTTGATTCCCAGATTGTTGTACCACAGTTGAATAGAACCTTTAAGGTATGTGATCCTTTCCTTTTTAAAAAATACCTGCATGTACAAAGGTTAGCTCATGGTTTTGATCATATCACAATTTTACATATACCAAGAGATCAAAATCATGTAGTATACCACATAGCTAATCAAATCTTAGTTTGGCTTGTATCACATATATATCATCATCGAGACACATAAATCATAAACATAATATCCATAAAATAAATTTGAAAGTACATCACATGTATAAAAGGATAGCATATATGACACATTATGGAGAGTCAAAAAATCATTATTCATATATATATATCAAAAAATATGTGTACAAAAAATAAATTTGTTGGTCATTGCTAGGAAAAATTGAGTCATCAAAAGGGGAGCATCCTCATAATGGGTGGTTCCCCTGCTACATGAATAACAAAGCTACATCTAGGGCTAGGCTCTAACACCCCCATCACCCCCTACAAGAGGCCCCCCAACCTCTCTTGGCGATGGAGCCAAGATGAGACATGTAGTTGAAACCAACACTGCAAGTCGTTGAAGGATAGGATGCCTTGCTCTATCCAGAGCCATAACCCTCTCCATCGTGGACTCATCTAGCATCACCCAACATGCCTCAGGCATCCCCTATAGTAAGGCAGTCGTGTCATCCCACGCATCCTCATCAAGCCCTGCTTAAGCCTCTACAACCTCAACATGCTTCTATAGTCTCTCCATCTCTTAGCTTTGGCAAGATCTCTCCTCTTCTTGAGAAGGGCCAACGATCTCTAGATGTCGACTCTTGGTTAGACTCTTAGGGTCATCCTATACCCTGTCATCCCTCCGTCATTTTTCCACTCCTGTCGCACCATCTCTGCCTAGAAGATTAGGATAGTTTCCCACCAAACAGGCCAATGAGCATCCAATAGGTCCCAGATCTGAAAGAAGACATACATTGTATTAATATAGACAAAAATATACATCATATATACATGTACATAAGCATAATGTAGAACACATAAATCACATACCTTTTGGGCCCCAAAAATTATCTGGGGGTAATCCCTTCTCCGGATCTACTCAGAAATCCACACTAGCATATGGGAACTCGAGATTCATCTACGGTTTGGACATCCACCAACCCTCCACCTTGGGTGTCTAGTACTACCCCACCTCTCCTCCACCTGAACAAGGCATCACCAGTGCCCACCACCTAATTTGGGGCTCCCTATTGACACCACCACCACTGGGCACACCATCACAACTCGTTTTTATAAAATGTTGGAGGTGATTCTACCATAAAAAAATCTCCACGACTCGCCCTACGAACCTATGTGAGTTGCGTCATCCTCCTCCTATGGAGGAAGCCTGTCCAATCAAAGAAATCTCCTCCCTAGAGCCTCTAAAGAATGACTAGTTGATGCCTAGAAAAGCGATGTGGGGATGCTAACCCCACCAATCGTAAAATCATAGCTAGAACAATTCACTCGACTAAATCTAGGAATACCTCAATGCAGATGCACCCATCCTAAAAAGGGCATGGCCCATAGTGCCCTCGCACCCACTCACCTAGCTTTACTGACCCGGAAGCAAGTGGTGTCGCGGTACCTCTCCCCATGGTACCAATCCAATCACAAAATACACATCCACCTCTGCTGTGAATGTCATATCCCAGCCCTGGATGTTGAAGGTCTCTCGCTTTGCCTCCCATCTCTCAATAAAAAATTGCAGGAAGTCCTCCTGGGATCTGAGCAAGCAGTTCTGAAAAAATCAGTAACCCCTATGTGGTCAACAATGCCCTGACATGAGCATCACTTGCTAGGACTATCCGGCTGTGATCCTAATCGCACTCTCTCAATGTCATACGCATCCTGTTGAAAAGCATCAAGAAAATAAATAAAAAATATCCTCATAGGCTTAAGATTTTCCTTTCTATCAACCCGTGTGCCTATTTTAATAATAGGTGCATGGTTGCACACCTTTTCTTCAAACAGGTGCACTGTGTCAGATGAATGTTTCCCATACAATTACGCACACATGCTATTGTTAGTCATTTTCCCATGAGGACACTGATCCCTCGGCCACACGTCTATTTCTTGCACAGACATGCATGCCATATGACTATTCCTTACATAGTCACACAACACCACGAGCCTATTTCTCCCTTAGTCGCGTAATCCTCAGCATGAAGTTCATGCGACTGTTTCACCCTCATACCCACCATCGCACACTTGTATTTCTAGTATCCATGCACCCTCACGTGACTATTCCATAGTCGCCTATGCAGACTTTGAATTTTTACCTATGAAAGGTCTACATAAGCCACCGTGTACGACCTATCTACCCTAAGCTACCAAATTTACAAAGTACAGGTTATGTCCTCTTACTTGACTATCCTCACGTGTTACGTAGGTGTACAGGCTATCCATAATAGAAGAAAATAGAGTTTGCACCCAACTATGCACTCCATGTCATCAAGTACAAATGAGGTGATACCTTGCCCTCTTTTCCCTATATATCGTGCTTTATGCCACCTTCCTGTGGCTTGTTCAGGAGCTCATCACCTTCTTTCACAAAATTTTAAGTGACATTATGATCAAGATGATGTCATCTTCATCTGGTACCCTCTGTTCCATTTTCACAACATACTCATTTCTACGCTCGTTTTATGTTTAAAAATACCTCTTAGGTGCACCTTTCCATTTTCTTTGATTCATCTTGTTTAGTACATTTCATCTTATATATATTTTTATCAAGATGCTTTCACTTGGGGTATTGGTTGTTTAAATTGCAAGTATACCATCAGTTTCCCATCAGAATCAATCCCTTAATGACCGTCTAGAGTTAAGGTATCATTCTTCACCTACAATGATAGGATTCCTACAAAGCTCTGTATATCTTGACATCATTTCTTTGAAATACACCATAGGTTCCATCATCTCGATCACATTTACCATCATCTTCCCTTGCACCTGGTAAATGTCCATGTTGGTCGATAATACCCCTCGATACATAAATCAACTCATTTTATATATCAACACTCTCAGGATCCATGACCATTCACCCCCCTGAGAGGCATCTCATTTGCATGTCTTGAAGATCAACCTCTTCTCCTCTGCTTTACTTATTGCTTACCAACCCCACTCCCGGGCTGCCCCATTCATGTTTTGTTAGATCAAGTTGAATGCACCCCGCATTCTACATTTGGCATACGATCCCTCCATAAGGAATTTCCCATCTACATCACTTCATTTGCTTCATCATCCTAGTCTTAGAAAAAGAACCTACCTACATCATCGTGTAGGTCACCATTTTCTTGGGGCACCTATCTCCATGTTCGTACATCCTAAACCACTTCTTACATTCTTTTGGAAAGTGTACAAAATGCTTTTAGGAAAAGGTTTCCCACTCATATTTTCATGTCTTGTACTCAGCGGGAGTCGCTAGTTACCCTTGGTTGGACTTTGCTTATCACCACATCATTATCCACATTCATTAATTACTGATTACATCAATCAAAACATGCTTATACCTACCCTGGATGTCCTACCGAAACTAGGTGCAGCCCCCCAAGAAATATTGTTTTGAATGTCGCCATTCGCATTACAACCCAACCTAGAGAAATTTTCCATATCACTTATATTGTTAGCTCTCATTACCATGCCCATTTAATCCACAATGTAACAATCATATTTATCCTTTATCTTTATTTTGGGAAGTTGATGCTTCTTTCCTATCGAATTCAACACCCTTCTTCCAGGATTGAAGTTGTACCTTGGGTGCTCCCACCCTTACGACACATCCTTAGGTGGCATGGTGGGAATCACTATCACCCAGTGATATCATCAGTCTCCCTAACATTCGTCACTAGCACATTTTTTTCATGTCAAGGTAGTATCGTACGTTGTGACTGTTACAATTCCCTCATTTAGCTGAAGACCCATGCATCACTTAGCACCTATATCAGCAGTGCTTACATTTTGATGCATGGGTGGTACCAAGAGTTGAAGATCCATGCATCCATTAGTACCTCACTCAGTAGTGCTTCACTTTTGATGCATGGGGGAACCTAGTTTAGTCTATTTGTCAGAAGTAATCTTAAGGGCATAAGCATTTATCATCATCAGTCATTAGCATATCAGCCACATCAATGTTGACATGACAAGAAAATTTCCTGTATGATTGTAATAGTTAGTCTCTAGTCATCATAATGAGCATGGGACATGCCCGCCTCGTATAGACACTTTTTATCTCAAAATTCTTCAAATCATGGTTATCTTTAATTCTCAGTCAAGGATTTTCCCTACTCTTCTCCACCGCAAGTTACTCTATCTCTCAAAAAATTGGATGACTCTCAATCAGATTAGCAAAACATGATGTATTTCAGCGATACACTTGTTCCTAACCTCATACATCACGGGGAAACTATTATTATAAGGAAATTGTACACTCATTTATACACATTAAGAGACACTCAAATTTGGTGATGAACACTTAAAGGGGTGATATTTCCAGCTGGAAACATCATGGACACCAAAAATCAAAAGCTTTCCTAAGGTTCAAGTTAAAAAATTGAACCACGCAGGTGCGCCATTACCGGAAATTAGCAGTCATGTGGTTATGTCTTTGATAGCCATGTAGTCGTGGAAACATCCAGTCAGCACCTCGAGCTGCGAACTTGCTTGAGCAACACTTCAAATCATGACATCATGAGCTGACAAATTTGAGTCTTGAGCCCCAATAAGCCTTAAAGACAAGGAATTGGTAGCTCTCATCTCATTTATGAGGTGAACCACCACATTGATGAGCCAAGGGGAGGAGGAGTGTCCAAGAAACTCTATAAATACAAGTTCATTGAGAGCCAATAACAAGAATAAGCAAAGCATTGTTATGATACCAAAATTACTCCCTAAGAAATCAAGCATTTCATTAAGAAGAGGATTTCATCATTGAGAGAGTCTTCATATTTACTTGAGAGAGATAGGAAGCTTGCAAAGAGATTGAGGAAAGGAACCTCCTTGTTGATGGATTTTGAGCACCATTCCTCAAATAGTTCTCTCTAAGTGTCTTTAATTGATCTATTGTATTTCTTCTACATTTAGCAGTCAATAAATGGAACCTTTTTCCATTACTTTGTTGATATGTTTGTTCCATTAAGCATTATTCGTATGTTTATTTCTTAGTTTTTAGTTTGAAGTTGATATATGCATTGTTTTCACTACTTACAATGTTTTGTTTACCCATGTTTGTCCACTAACAAAAACCAATTTCTTATGGTCTCCTTGTAGGGAACAACCAACTCCAAGGAAGGTATATTTGGTACTCCATAGCAACAAAAACACTACCACATCTATAATCACTCCTAAAGTACAAAAGTGTTATGTGGATATTTCTAGTTCATTGTGTTTAATTACCAGTAGCAATGCCTCGTCATTTGCATTTGCTTGGGTCATTTATTTTAGTAGATGTGCTTTTGTAGTATCGGATTTTGTTTGCAGTAATTGTTTAGTATGTGTTTATGGCATTGTTGTTGCATGACATTGTCGATGTGTGGTATTGTTGGTGCGTGGTGTTGTCGTTGCACGGCACTCCTGGTGCATAGTACTTTTGGTGTGCAGTGATAGCACTAGCAGGGACAACACTATTGATGGCACCACTATCTTTGTTGTTGCTACTATCATGGTAGCATTATTTGCATTTTTTTAATTGTGCCAGTGTTCGTGTGACGACTTTTAGTTTGTTCTTGTCTTTTCAGTTGTTCTTTTCCTTTGTTTGCCCTCCTGCCTCAAGCGTGCCCCAACAACAACCATATTCAACCATGGTCAAACGAGCGCAACTATATTCAATGATGGTCATCACACTAATCCATAGTTAACATGGTCAACCATATTCATCTATAATTAAAAATTGAGAACCATGGTAAAAAATGTTCACCCACAATCAACCACAATTGACCATATACGACCATGTTCAAAAGTTGACACCCAATGTGACAAATATATGGCAATGTCAAAACGTATCAAATAAAATAAACGTAACAGTTTGATGAACAAAATCAACATTGCAATGTGATGAACAAAATTTGACGTCATGGGAAAAAATAGTGTCAATATATGACACAAAAATTCAACATTATAATGTGATAAAAAAAAAAATCAACATTGTAATGTGACAAACAAAAATCAAACCATGGTTGATCATAGTTGCGATATTTGATCATAGTTTACTAAAGTTGACCATAGTCAACGATAGTCATCCATGTCAATCTTGCACAATGTGCAACATTGTGGTGTTACAAAAGTTGCAATGAAGATGTTGTAAAAACATGTAGCAAGGTTGTGCTGCAATATAGGTATTACTAGAAAATAAAGCATGGTGTTGTTGTAGCAACACAAAGACAATTGGTGTTGCAACACACTTATTTTGTCTCCTAAGCTTATTAACTAAAGTCAATTGATGCAAACTAGTTTTGGTCAAAAATATTTGACATCTCAGTGATTTTCTAAGAAATATTGTTTTAAAAAGTTTTGTGCTGTTTTCTTCAAAATAAAAACTTGTTTTGGACATGATATACATTAAGAGTCTCCCACATCCTCCATATAGACATCCAAAAATTACAATGTACTTGTTTTAAATTTTAGAGACATGAGTCTGTTATGTGCAATAGATGCTAACTACATATTTGAAACAATACAAGGAATGAATATTGTTGCATTTCAAATAATTGATGTGTTTCCTCCATACCACCTATCTCAATGAAGGTTTGTTCCCCTGTTTCGAAGTGAGCACCTTTTTGCGCAGAATAAGGGATCCCCAGTGCGCTTTCGTAGGGTGTTGCCTATGGAACTTTTCAAATATCTGACGGTGATGAAGGGAGTTACAGTCAGAACCAGAATCGGGTTTTTGATCACACCAGACAAATTGGTTGGCGTTTGATGACGGGGACTTGCAGCCATTCCTCTTGAGGTAATTGGCCTATCGGTATTCGTAATTGCGTGCCTTTTTTTTCCATGACTCCGAGGTTTCAAAGTTTCAGGACAGTGAGGTTTTTGGTGTCAATTAATGCTCAATGAGATTAACTAGGGTTGCATCGAAATGGACTCCATGACTTGATAATGACGAAACCCATAGAAGCCAGCTAGGCTACTCACTCCACGGTTCTATGCGTTTTGGACTTGGGTAGAGTCAATCGCGAGTCAACCTGGTAGATATGGAGATATATCAAGTGACCCACTATCAGGTGGTGGGGGTGTTTTGTTTGTGTGACTAGATTTCAGGATGATGTGCTTCAAAGGTCCAAATTTATTTATATGTAAACTCAGAACATGACATTCATCTGTTTTTCTTCTTCAACGTGGCATTCTAGAGATGTTTCCATGAAAAGATTGAAATGCTCATCTTCCATGGGCCCTAACTTAAATCACTTCGCATTCATTTTTCCTTCGGGTCGTTGAACTTTTCACGATTCAAGTGTATTGAAATGATTTTTCGTTTTGTGTGCATTTAAACTTATTTTGATTTTGATTATAAAATGGGGTTATTTAATAATTTAGTTATAAAATTAATTGTGAAATTTGTAAATACACTTTTTTTTTTTTTTTTTTTTTAATGAAAAATCACTTTTAAGTGTGAATCTTATTTGAAATTATCTTTTTTATTCACATATGAAATTAGGTTGTTGTTGTTGTTGTTTTTTTTTTTTTTTAATTAAAATTTAGAGTGAGGTTGGTGGTATCAAGTTAGCCCACAAGTATACTCACTCAAGAAACCAATACAACAATATTTTATCAAAGTACTATATTTGAAGAATATAATAATCATTGTATCCATCCACTCAAGATAACCACCATACACACAACAACAAAAAATATACAAAATAAATTAATGTTAAAGAGAAAGAAAATTAAATAAATAATAATTTTTCTTTTAACATACAAATATATCTTAATGAAAAAAGTATATTAATAAAATGAAAACCAAATTAAGTTCATCCTTATTTTGGTTTGATGATTTTACTAAATAATTTGTGTGCATACTATACTATATTTATTTGGTCCTTTTTACAGGTACTGTGTATACATATTTCATACATTTAGTATATTGAACTGTCCCTTACGCCCTTAAGAATGTTATAAACTTACACCCTTAAGAATGTTATAAACTTTTTGGAAAAATTATGAAATATATCGTTTTTACTACTCAAAATCAATAAAATGATATCCTTGAGCTCATAATACATTATGAAAATATGTACATAACAGAGTGAAAGAAATTTCACTAGTGTAATATGTTAATTTTTCATAAAACTCTGCAACTACTTAGATGAATAATTGAAAATAAGGCAACTGATACTAAAACCGAATTTACTTTCACCAAGATACACAATTTCTTAATTGATAAGCAGTGGAATATAAACACAGAGATACAAACACAATCACACAAATTGACACACTTGATTTATGAGGAAAACCAACTGGGAAAAGTTACTTCTTTGATGTGGTAGTTTATTGATTGAGAAAATAGATTGATTACAAGGCAATATGTCTTCTTGATAACACATGTTCTCTTGCTATATAAGCCTAACTCTGTTATGCAATCCCATGACACTGCTCCTACTTCCTTGTGCTCTACTTGGCCCTATTTCCTTGTGCATTAGATCTCCTATTTCCTAACGCCTCCTATTCTTTTGGACTCAACTCCAAAACCCTAGCACAAAATCGCCTCCTATTTCCTAGCACAATTCTTCCCTATTATTTAGCACAAGGAAACACCTAAAAACATGTGCACTAGCTCCTCAAAGATATGCATACCACAAGAAAAGAGAATTCGCACAAATGTGTGCACTCAATAGTAAATAATACATGTGTCTTCATCCTTCATTTATAGATTCGTTACACGTTAAATTAGGTGAGTACAAATTTACAACTTAAGTTGTGATTGAAAAATTAATTTAGTTGCACTGATTCTTGTTGGGTGTGGAGCCTGATTATCTTCTGTATTCAAAGGTATTGTTGCATTCGACTCCAATTCGAAATGGGGTGGAAATGCTACCCGTAAAATATTCATTACAGGGGGGGTCCATGGGGGATGGTTGTGACCTTTTGGGAGCTCCCCTTCGGGCGGGGGGTTTCGAGGGCAGCGCCCCCATAGCTAAGAATAGATGTAAAATTGCCTTGTAAGAGTATAGTAATTTCTAGTCAATCTGGCCGTTCATTAGGCAGATATTTTACATAGAATTTATGTTTAATTTAGGGTTTTTTGCCCTAGAAGGCAACCTCGTACTATATATGAGGGAATTGTATTGCGTCTATGTATATCTGTATTCTGAATGAGTAAGAGAGTGGAAAGCGAAGAGGGAGTTATAGCGGATCTATTGTAGCTTGTATCTCTTCAGTTTGTTGGAAAATATAAAAAATAAGCATTGGCTATTTCTTCGTGAACTTAGCCCAAACTGGGTGAACCACGTATACCTGTGTCTCTCTTGTTTTATGCGTTTTCTGTGTTTATATTTCTGCAATATTTTATGTGTTCCATTGCTTCGTAATATATAATTTTCTAACAACTGGTATTAGAGCTGAAGGTCTATTTGGCTGATAAACTCGCAGGAGAGAAGGGTTCCTGGTTCGAGTGGGAGCAATGGCGGAAGATGGTAGGTTTAGAGTCGAAAAATTCAACAGCCAAAACTACCAGTTGTGGAAGATGCAGATGGAAGTTTATCTATATTAGAGAAATCTATACCTACCATTGAGCGGAAAGACAAAGAAGTTGATGAGTATGATAGACATAGAATGGGATATTCTCGACAGAAAGGCACTTGGAAAAATACGGCTGTGCCTAGCGGTGTCGGTAGCATTTAATATTTCAAAGGAAAAAACAATAGAGGTTTTAATGTCGACATTGGAAAAACTATATGAAAAACCCTTGGCCTCAAATAAGGTATTTCTTATGAAGCATTTATTTAATATGAAGATGTCAGAAGGTTGATCCGTTGCAGATCATTTAAATGATTTTAATACAGTTACAAGTTAGTTAAGTTCTGTAGGGGTAACTTTTGATGATGAAGTTAGGGCTTTGTTTTTTATGTGCTCATTGCCAGAAAGTTGAAATGGTTTAGTTATGGCCATTAGTAACTCTGTCTCTAGATCTAGTACTTTAAAGTTTGATGATGTTGTCGGTGCAATCCTTAGCGAGGAAATGCGACAGAAAAACTCCTGTGAGACATTAGGTAATGCTTTGACTGCAGAGTCTAGGAGAAGAAAAATGGAAAGAGGAAAGAGCCCAGGATATCACAGTAAGTCAAGAAAAGGAAAATCCAAGTCCAGATCGAGGATAGTGTGTTGGAAATGCAGGAAGAAAGGACACCTGAAGAAAGACTGCAAATCTCGGAAGGGAAAAGAAGGAGACATGCGTCAAGAACTAATCATGAAGCGAATGTAACATGTGATGTGTTTCAAGATGATTTTATTCTTTCATTAGAAAATATTATTGATGCCTGGGTGGTAGATTTAAGGGCCTCATTCCATGCCACACCTGATAAGAAACATTTTCATGATTATGTTCAAGGAGATTTTGGACAGGTTCGATTGGGTGATGAATAACCCTGTTGATCCGGATTTAAATAGGAACGCAATAAAATACAGAGACAACCATAAAGACAAATATGCAACGGAAATAATACTTTATTTCATTACTGTAAAATACTCAAATATGCTTACAAATAGAAATGGAAATAACCTAGCTAGGGCGATGGTAGCTTCTCTCTGAGAAGAGATGTGGTGGCTACATGCCTCTGAACTGTCTTACAATGAGGCTCAAGGGCCTTTTTATTATTGAAAAATAAGAAAAAACCCTAAAAAACCAAAACCCTAACCCAAGGAGATGTAACACCAAGAGTTTGTGGGCCCCGTTGGGGTGAGTTGGACAACCAACTTCCCGGGGTCGCAAATTGGTCATATTATCTCTGTTTGACACGCATGATAGCCCGTTGGAAATATCTCTTTGAGGAATACGACAAAAAATACGATTTTAAAGAGAAAATCATTGGCAGTAGATTTCCCAAAAAAACGTCATTTAGGGCCTCAAAACGGCTCCGGAAGTTTAGGACCCGAAAAACCGCTAAAAATAGTAAACTGTGTTATAATTAAGGAAACTGAAAAAACTGAACGAGACAGTTGTGGGGGTCCAAATGGGATAGGTGGGTGGCCACAATGTCCACCTGGATCACCTGTAAAATCATCGGAATGGGTACAGTCTTCATAAAACAGCAAAATGGAAATCAGTGGCTATTGAATGAGGTAAGGCATGTTCCAGATCTGAAGAGAAATCTAATTTCAACAAGCCAGTTGGGAGGTGAAGGTTGCATAACTACTTTCACAGATAAAACCTGGAAGGTCACTAAAGGATCCTTGGTAATAGCGAAAGGAGGAAAGGTTGGTACATTGTATTTATGCAATGGTATTTCTAATTCTGTTAATGCTTTAACCTCTACAGGAAAAGATACGACATTGTGGCATCATAGGCTTGGGCACATGAGTGAGAAGGGGATGTAGATTCTTCACTCAAGAAATTTGTTGCCAGGTTTGAAGCATGTTGATTTAAGATTCTGTGAGAATTGTATTTATGGAAAACAGAAGAGAGTCAGATTCCTTAGAGTTGGGAAAGAAAAGAAGATCGGAAAATTAGATCTTGTGCATACAGATGTATGGGGACCCGCTCAGGTATCATGTCTTGGTGGCTCTCATTATTATGTTACTTTTTATTGATGATACAACCAAAAAAACCTAGATTTATTGTATTCGAAATAAATCTGATGTATTTGATACTTTCAAGAAATGGAAAGCTTTGGTTGAAAATGAAACAAGAAAAAGGTTGAAGTGTCTCAGATCAGATAATGGAGGTGAATATTATAGCAAAGAGTTTGATAGGTACTATTCAGAGAATGGAATTCATAGAGAGAAGACAGTTCCAGGAACAACACAATAAAATGGTGTGTCAGAAAGGATGAACAAGACAATCATGGAGCTTGCAAGGTGCATGAGATTGCATGCAGGATTGCCTTTACAATTTTGGGCAGATGTTATAGATACGGTTGTTTATCTAATAAACAGAAGGCCTTCAAGTTCCTTGGATGGTGGTATTCCAAAGGAGGCATGGAAAGGTAAAAAGGTAAACTACTCTTTTCTAAAGACTTTTGGTTGTGGAACCTTTGTCCACATTAATAAAGAAAATAGAACAAAGCTTGAGGCAAAATCAAAGAAATGTACCTTTATTGGATATCGTGTTAATGATTTTGGTTATTGCTTTTATGATTATGAAAAACACAAAATCATTAGGAGAAGATATGTCATATTCAATGAAAAGGTTTTGTATAAGGATCATATGCAAGAAAAGAAACAGGAAAAAGAAAACAGAGAATACTTAGTGCTTGACAAGATCACAGAAAAAGTGATGGTGCCTGAAAATCATAATGATCAACAGCAAGAACAATAACCACAACAGCAACAAGCACTTCAAACACCTGAAAGTGGTGTTAGAAGATCTACTAGAATTAGTAGACCCCATGAATGATACTCTCCTTCATTATATTATGTATTGTTGACTGATTCTGGTGAATAAGAATGTTATGAAGAAGCAGTGCAGGTAGAAACCAGGAAGAAGTGGGAGCAAGCCATGAAAGAAGAGATGGACTCCTTAGCACATAACCAGACTTGGGACTTAGTCAGGTTTCCTGCAGGTAAAACAACATTATAGAATAAATGGGTTTACAAGCTGAAGGATGAAGATGGAGTAAAACAGAGGTACAAAGCTAGACTTGTGGTGAAGGGGTTTGCACAGAAGAAAGGTATTGAATTTGATGAAATATTTTCTCTTGTTGTTAAAATGACTTCAATCAGAACTATTTTAAGTCTAGTAGCAGTTGAAGATTTGTATCTTGAGCAATTAGATGTAAAGACAACTTTTTCTCCATGGGGATTTGGAGGCAGACATCTATATGCAACAACCCCAAGGATATGAGGTAAAAAGGAAGGAGAAACTAGTGTGCAAGTTGAAGAAGAGCTTGTATGGCATAAAACAGGCTCCAAGGTAGTGGTATCTAAAATTTGAAAAGTTTATGTCTGAACAAGGTTATACTAGATGTCACTCTGATCATTGTGTTTATCTCAAAAGGCAAAATGATGGCAGCTATATTATATTGTTATTGTATGTAGATGACATGCTTGTTGCAGGTTCTAACATGCATGAAATAAATGTGCTCAAAAGAAAATTGGCAAATTCATTTGCAATGAAGGATTTGGAAGCTGCAAAACAAATCCTTGGTATGAGAATAACTAGAGATAGGAAGAATCGCAAATTACATTGCCTCAAAGTGAGTACATAGAAAAGGCATTGAAAAGGTTTAATATGCAGAATGTAAAACTAGTTAGTATACCTTTTGCCAGCCATTTCAAACTTTGTAAGGAGATGTGCCCAAAGACCCAAGAAGACATGGATTATATGTCTAAAGTTCCATATGCATCAGCAATTGGAAGCTTAATGTATGAAATGGTCTGCACAAGGCCTAATATTGCACATGCAGTGGGTGTTGTAAGCAGGTACATGAACAATCCAGGAAAAGAACATTGAATGGTGGTGAAGTGGATTCTCAGGTATTTGAGAGGTACCACAAATCAAGCATTATTCTTTGGTGGTTCTGCAGATATGGCAGGTGACAGAGATAACAGGAGGAGCACAATAGGGTATGTGTTTACTATAGGTGGAACAACTGTCAGTTGGTTCTCAAAACTGCAAAGTGTTGTTGCACTCTCAACAACAAAAGCAGAGTATGTTGCTGCTACAAAGACTAGTAAGGAAATGATTTGGTTACAAAGGTGTCTAGATGAATTGGGTAAGAAGCAGGAGTTGGGTAGGTTATACAGTGACAGCCAGAGTGCCATACATCTTGCAAAGAACTCTGCATTTCATTCCAAGACTAAGCATATACAAATCAAGTACCATTTCATACAGTCAGCATTGGAAGATGGATAGTTGAAATTGGAAAAGATACACACTAGCCAGAATCCTGCAGATATGTTAACAAAAGTTGTAACCCGCGAGAAACTGAGAATCTACTCAGTTTCAATTGGTCTTCAAGTATGATGAAGAAGATCAGAAACAACCATGTCCAAAGTGGAGTCGTTGTCTTGTTGGGTATGGAGCCTGATTATCTTCTGTATTCAAAGGTCTCAGCGGGATGTATACCCTAGGAAGAATGTACACCCCTCCGAACGAGGGTGCAGGGGGGACTTGTCCCCCCCGCGAAGGTTCAAGGGGGCAGATCCCCCCCCCCCAGCTAGGTGGTCTAGGGCTAGCGATCCCCTGGCGGGGGTTTCAGGTATAGCACCCCGAAGCTAAAAATAGATGTAAAATTTCCTTGTAAAAGTATAGTAATTTCTAGTTAATCTGGGCCGTCCATTAGGCGAATGATCTGACATTAGAAGTTATGTTTAGTTTATGGTTTTTTGCCCTAGAAGGCAACCCCTCACTATATATGAGGGAATTGTATTGCGTCTATATAGATCAATATTCTGAGTGAGGAAGAGAGAGGAGATTAAGCGTGAAGAGGGTGTTACAGTGGATCTGTTGTAGGTTGTATCTCTTTAAAGTTTGCTGGATAATATAAAAGGAAGGACTGGTTGTTTCTCCGTGGACATAGCCCAAATTGGGTGAACCATGTATATCTGTGTCTCTCTTGTTTTATGCATTTTCTATGTTTATATCTCTGCAATTTTTTATGTGTTCCATTGCTCTGTAATATATAATTTTCTAACAACTGGTATCAGAGCCGAAGCTCTATTTGAATGATAAACTCATAGGAGAGAAGGGTTCCTAGTTCGAGTGAGAGCAATGGCAGAATATGGTAGGTTTAGGATTGAAAAATTCAACGGCTAAACTACCAGCTGTGGAAGATGAAGATGGAAGATTATCTGTATCAGAGAGATTTGTACCTACCATTGAGCGGAAAGACAAAGAAGCCAACGAGTATGACAAACACAGAATGGAATATTCTCTACAGAAAGGCACTTTGAACAATACGGCTGTGCCTAGCGGTGTCAGTAGTGTTTAATATTTCAAAGGAAACGACAACAGAGGGTTTAATGTCGGCATTAGCCAAACTATATGAAAAACCCTCAACCTCAAATAAGGTATTTCTTATGAAGCGTTTATTTAATATGAAGATGTCAGAAGGTGGATCTGTCACTAATCATTTAAATGAATTTAATACATTTACTAGTCAATTAAGTTCTGTAGGGGTAAATTTTGATGATGAAGTTAGGGCTCTGTTTCTGTGCTCATTGCCTGAAAGTTGGAATGTTTTAGTTATAGCCATTAGTAACTCTATCTCTGGATCTAGTACTTTAAAGTTTGATGATGTTGTCAGTGCAATCCTTAGCGAGGAAATGCGATGGAAAAGCTCCAGTGAGACATTAGGTAATGCTTTGACTGCAGAGACTAGAGGAAGAAAAATGGAAAGAGGAAAGAGCCCAGGATATCGCAGTAAGTCAAGAAAAGCCAGATCTATTTCTAGATCGAGGATAGTGTACTGGAAATGCGGGAAGAAATGACACCTGAAGAAAGACCGCAAGTCTTGGAAGGGAAGAGAAGGAGACGCGCAACAAGAAACTAATCATGAAGTGAATGTAACAGGTGATGTGTTGCAAGATGCTTTGATTCTTTCATTAGAAAATATTGTTGATTCCTGGGTGGTAGATTCAGGGGCCTCATTCCATGCCACACCTGATAAGAAACATTTTCATGATTATGTTCAAGGAGATTTTGGATAGGTTCAATTGGGTGATGATAAACCTTGTAAAATCATTGGAATGGGTACAATTTTCATAAAACAGCAGAATGGAAATCAATGGCTATTAAAGGAGGTAAGGCATGTTCCAGATCTGAAGAAAAATCTGATTTCAACAAGGCAATTGGGAGGTGAAGGTTACGTAACTACTTTCACAGGTAAAACCTAGAAGGTCACTAAAGGATCCCTAGTAATAGCGAAAGGAGGAAAGGTTGGTACATTGTATTTATGCAATGGTATTTCTAATTCTGTTAATGCTCTAACCTCTACAAGAGAAGATACGACATTGTGGCATCATAGGCTCAGGAACATGACTGAGAAGGGGATGCAGATTCTTCACTCAAGAAATTTGTTGCCAGGTTTGAAGTATGTTGATTTAGAATTTTGTGAGAATTGTGTTTATGGAAAACAGAAGAGAGTCAGATTCCTTAGAGTTCAGAAAGAAAAGAAGAGCAAAAAATTAGAGCTTGTGCATACAGATGTATGGGGACCTACTTAGGTATCATCTCTTGGTGGCTCTCATTATTATGTTACTTTTATTGATGATGCAACCAAAAAAGCCTGGATTTATTGTATTCGAAATAAATCTGATGTATTTGATACTTTCAAGAAATGGAAAGCTTTGGTTGAAAATGAGATAGGAAAAAGGTTGAAGTGTCTCAGATCAGACAATGGAGGTGAATATTGCAGCAAAGAATTTGATAGGTACTGTTGAGAGAATAGAATTCGTAGTGAGAAGATAGTTCCAGGAACACCACAAGAAAATGGTGTGTCATAATGGATGAACAAGACAATCATGGAGCGTGCAAGGTGCATGAGATTGCATGCAAGATTGCCTTTACAATTTTGGGCAGATGTTGTAGATACTATTGTTTATCTAATAAACAGAGGGCCTTCAAGTTCCTTAGATGGTGATATTTCAGAGGAGGTATGGACAGGTAAAAAGGTAAACTACTCTTTTTTAAAGACTTTTGGTTGTGAAGCCTTTGTCCACATTAACAAGGAAAATAGAACAAAGCTTGAGGAAAAATCAAAGAAATGTATCTTTATTGGATATAATGTTAATGATTTTGGTTATTGCTTATATGATTATGAAAAACACAAAATTATTAGGAGTAGAGATGTAATATTCAATGAAAAGGTTTTGTATAAGGATCAGTTTCAAGAAAAAAACAGGAAAAAGGAAACAGAGAATACACAGTGCTTGACGATATCACAGGAAAAGTGATGGTGCCTGAAAATCATAATGATCAATAGCCAGAAAAACAACCACAACAACAACAATCACTTCAAACACCTGAAAGTGGTGTTACAAGATCTAGCAGGATAAGTAGACCCCCTGAATGATACTCTCCTTCATTATATTATGTATTGTTGACTGATTCTGGTGAACCAGAATGTTATGAAGAAGCAATGCAGGTGGAAACCAGGAAAAAGTGGGAGCAAGCCATGAAAGAAGAGATGGACTCCTTAGCACATAACCAAAAATGGGACTTACTCAGCTTTCCTGCAGGTAAAACAAAATTGTAGAATAAATGGGTTTACAAGTTGAAGGAAGAAGATGGAGGTGGAAAAAGGTATAAAGCTAGACTTGTGGTGAAATGGTTTGCACAGAAAAAGGGTATATATTTTTGATGAAATATTTTCTCTTGTTGTTAAAATGACTTCAATTAGAACTATTTTAAGTCTAGTAGCAGTTGAAGATTTGTATCTTGAGCAATTAGATGTAAAGACAACTTTTTCTCCATGGGGATCTGGAGGCAGAGATATATATGCAACAACCCCAAGAATATGAGGTAAAAAGGAAGGAGAAACTAGTGTGCAAGTTGAAGAAGAGCTTGTATGGCATAAAACAGGCTCCAAGGTAGTGGTATCTAAAATTTGAAAAGTTTATGTCTGAACAAGGTTATACTAGATGTCACTCTGATCATTGTGTTTATCTCAAAAGGCAAAATGATGGCAGCTATATTATATTGTTATTGTATGTAGATGACATGCTTGTTGCAGGTTCTAACATGCATGAAATAAATGTGCTCAAAAGAAAATTGGAAAATTTATTTGCAATGAAGGATTTGGAAGTTGAAAAACAAATTGTTGGTATGAGAATAACTAGAGACAGGAAGAATCGCAAATTACGTTGCCTCAAAGTGAGTACATAGAAAAGGCATTGAAAAGGTTTAATATGCAGAATGCAAAACTAGTTAGTATACCTTTTGCTAGCCATTTCAAACTTTGTAAGGAGATGTGCCCAAAGACCCAAGAAGACATGGATTATATGTCTAAAGTTCCATATGCATCAGCAGTTGGAAGCTTAATGTATGCAATGGTCTACACAAGGCTTGATATTGCACATGTAGTGGGAGTTGTAAGTAGGTACGTGAACAATCCAGGAAAAGAAAATTGGATGGCAGTGAAGTGGATTCTCAGGTATTTAAGAGGTACCACAAATCAAGCTTTATGCTTTGGTGGTTCAAACATTTCTCTACAGGGATATGTTGATGCAGATATGGAGGATGATAGAGATAATAGGAGGAGCATAGTAGGGTATGTGTTTACTGTAGGTGGAACAGCTGTCAATTGGGTCTCAAAACTTCAAAGTGTTGTTGCACTCTCAACAACAGAAGCAAAGTATGTTGCTACTATAGAGGCTAGTAAAGAAATGATCTGGTTAGAAAGGTTTCTGGATGAATTGAGTAAGAAGAAAAATTTTGGCAGGTTATACAGTGACAGCCAAAGTGCCATACATCTTGCAAAGAACTCTGCATTTCATTCCAAGACTAAGCATATATAGCTCAAGTACCATTTCATACGGTTAGCATTGGAAGATGGACAGTTGAAGCTGGAAAATATACACACTAGCCAGAATCATGTAGATATGTTAACAAAAGGTTTAGCTAGGGATAAACTGAGAATCTGCTCAGTTTCAATTGGTCTTCAAGTATGATGAAGAAGATGAGAAATAGCCAAGTCCAAAGTGGACTCATTGTCTAACAAATGAAGCAGCGGTGGAGTTGTTATAATCAGTCTCCAAGTGGGAGATTGATGGGTGTGGAGCCTGATTATCTTTTGTATTCAAAGGTGTCAGTTGGATTTATACCCTAGAAAGATTGTACACCCCTCCAATCTGTGTTGTTCATTAGGCGGATGATCTGACGGTAGAAGTTATGTTTAGTTTAGGGTTTTTTTACCCTAGAAGGCAACCCCTCACTATATATGAGGGAATTGTACTTCGTCTATATAGATCTGTATTCTGAGTGAGGAAGAGAGAGGAGATTGAGAACGAATAGTGTGCTATAGCGGATCTTCTGTAGGTTGTATCTCTTTAAAGTTTGTTGGATAATATAAAAGGAAGGACTGGTTGTTTCTCCGTGGACATAGCCCAAATTGGGTGCACGTAGCCCAAATTGGGTGAACCACATATATCTATGTCTCTCTTGTTTTATGTGTTTTCTATGTTTATATTTCTGCAATATTTTATGTGTTCCATTGCTTTGTACTATATAATTTTCTAACATGTCTAGCAAATGAATCAATGGTGGAGTTGCTATAATCAATGTCCAAGTGGGAAATTGTTGGGTGTGGAGCCTGATTATCTTTTGTATTCAAAGGTAACACCACATTGGACCCTAGTTTGAAATGGGGCGGCAATGCCACTTGTAAAATATTCACTGTAGGGCAGGTCCAGGGTGGTTGCGACCTTTTGGGATCCTCTCCCCTGGCGGGGGGTTTCGGGGGAAGCTAAGAATAGATGTAAATTTTCCTTGTAAAAGAATAGTAATTTCTAACCAATCTGGGTCGTTCATTAGAAGGAGATCTGTCAGTAGAAGTTATGTTTAATTTAGGGTTTTTTGCCCTAGAAGGAAACACCTCACTATATATGAGGGAATTGTATTGCGTCTATGTATATCTGTATTCTGAGTGAGGAAGAGAGTGGAGATGGAGAGTGACGAGGGAGTTACAGTAGATCTGTTGTAGGTTGTATCTCTTCAGTTTGTTGGATAATATAAAAAATAAGGACTGGTTGTTTCTCTGTGGACGTAGCCCAAACTGGATGAACCACGTATATCTGTGTCTCTCTTGTTTTATGTGTTTTCTATGTTTATATTTCTCCAATATTTTATGTGTTCCATTGCTTCGTAATATACAATTTTCTAACAGTTTTCTCTCCAATCATCACTAGAGTCATAACATGTCCTTTCTTCGATCAATCACTGAAGTGCCAATTTTTTGTATTTGAACTTGAACTAATACCCAATCTTGTAGTTAACTGAAGAAGGATCCATGTAACTAGTCCTCCAACACTACACATGGACTAAATTCTAAGGCATGATTCACATCATGCTAAAAGGAAGTCAACTAGTGGTATTTCTAGCTAAGGCACAAGCCAGTGAAGACCTTACATGCTACGATTTTCAACACTCTCTCTTAGCAAGGAAGGGATTCTATATGACTCCCAACTTGTCTTTGAGATAGACGAAACTTGTTGTTGCCAATACCTTAGTATAGATATATGATTTCTTCTACTCTATTGGAATGTATGGTAGCTTCATTATCCCATTGTGCACACAATCTCTAAGACCATGATATTTGATCTCGATATGCTTAGAAAAATCATGAAACACTGGATTCTCATAGAACTTAATGAATCGTTGATTCTCGCAATGTATCACAGTAGGCTCCATCCCCTGTCTAAAAATTTCCATAAGGAACTTCCTCATCCAAATATTTTTGCACACTGTCAAACTCACATCCATGTACTGAACCTCTACTGAACTGAGAGCAAGTGATCTTTGCTTCCTACTGAACTGGGGAAAAACTGCTAACCCAATATTGAAGATGCAACCTGAAGTACTCTTCCAATATATGGCGCACCCTAAACATTCTACATCTATGAAGCCCTCAAGCCTCACTAACCTATGCGTACCACAATCCATAATCTGTTGTGCCTCTAAGATACCTCAAAACATGCTTCGCAACAACCTAGTGAAATTTGGTTGGTTCCATCACGAACTGGCTTAGTTGGTTTACCACAAAATTAAAAATAGGTCATGTGTTGACCAAATACATCGACGATCTGATAATATTCCTCTTGATCTGGATTTAAACAGGAATGCAACAAATTATAGAAATAACCATAAACACAGAGATGTAGTGGAAATAATATTCCATTTCATTAATGTAAAATACTAAAATATGCTTACAAACAAAAATCCAGCTAGGGTGATGGTAGCTTATCGCTTAGAAGAGATGTGCTGGCTACATGCCTCTGAACTTTGTTATAATGAGGCTCAAAGGCCTATTTATTGTTGAGAAAAAATGGAAAACCCTAAACATCCAAAAAACTAACCCTAGAAGATGAAACGCCAAACTGTGGGCCCTGTTTGGGTAAATTGGTACATCAACTTCCTGGGGTTGTAACTTTGGCATACAATCTTTGTTTGATGCACACAATATCTCTTTAGAAAGATCTATCCAAGAACTACAACTTTTGGAAGAGTAACATTGATCCATGGACCCATTTTTCTCCCATTTTTCCCAATAAACATCATTTAGGGCCTTAAAATGGCTCCATAAGTTTAGGACCCGAAAAACTGCTAAAAATAGTAAATTGTGTTGCAATTACGGAAACTGAAAAACTAAAATAGACAATTGTGGGGGTCCAAGTGGGATGGGTGGGTGGCCACCAACATCAACCTGGATCATTCACCTTCCCCTTAGGAAGCAATGGTCCCCATTGCGTTGAGTTCCTCCATCTGTTGAACTTGGTCCCTTGTGAGTTGTTCTGCAATCTCAGATGTGTCCAGGAATGGTGGGAGGCATGATCGAGGGCGGTACGCGTTGAAAACTTTGTGCAAGTGAAGGAATGAGGGAATTTTGTGCTCCAAATCATTGTTTCCTACAGCCTTGGTAATGGTGTAAGGACCATTTCGGAGTGGTTTGAGCTTCTGATGGGTTTTGGTAAGGCGTTCTTTCTGCCAATGCAACCAGACTTTGTTGCCCACCTGAAACTTGTGTGGTACCCTTGTGGGTGAGGAGAAGTTGTTCCTATGTTCCTTCATGACCGTATCCCTCTGTCATTTTTGTTGCTGCGTGGAGGAACCCTTCACGGAGGTCATGGATGTGGCGATGATCTTCCCCTTACTTTTGGAGGGAACCAGATAGAAAATGAATTTCCTAGTCTCAAATATGAGGTTGCTGCATTTCGTAGTAGTGATCAAAGAGGTGGCAGTAGGTGGGGCTACCTGGTATCCTATATAATGAATTACCCAAAGAAATAATGACAGTGCGAGGCCTTGACTCATACACAGCATGTCGCCTCCACAAGTATGGTTGACCTAATAATACATCACAAACATCCAGAGGTGCAACATCACACAATACCTCGTCTGTGAAGGGCTTGATGCTGTAGGTAAGGCGGCACTGCTAGAGAACTTGGAGATCTCGTCCTTGGTGAAGCCACCCGATATTATACATCTATAGGTGTGGTGTAGTTGTTAGACCCAACCACTTCACGACCTCTACTGAAATGAGGTTATTTTGGCTGCCATTGTTGACAATGAATTACAACGACGAACCCTTCACCCACATCTGTGAGTGGAAAAGATGCTCCCCCTCTTCTAGATCTTCGGGTTCATTTTTCTAGATCTTGGCGGTGGCAACAGTGGTACTGAGCTTTGCATCAATGATCTGCTTCCCTTTTCCATTGTCCTTGTCAGGTTCTAACTCAGGGTTGGAACATGCATATGATTCTGAAGCCTTCAACTCAGCCACCAATGACTGCTTGGTCCCACACTCACTTGTGTTGTGAGTGGGGCTCTTATGGAACTCACACCACTTTCCTGTGTCCTTATTCAATTTTGTGGTGTTGTTATTTTCTTGCGACTTTGACGGGTTGTCTTAGGTCACCCCACCTTGGCTTTGTCCTTTGTTCTTCAGATTCGCAGATCCAAAGTCTCGTTTCTTTTGTTTAAACTTTTGCTCAATTTTGACAGCATATTAGTACATTGTGTCGAGAGAGGAGATGTTCAGGAACTCGATCTCTTCCTGGATGTACCTGTGTAGGTAGCCATAGTATTTGAGTACCAAATGTAGTTCAGAATCCTTGATACCCAACTGTGTACAAAGGGTATAATTTTTTTTTGTGAAATCTGGCACATCTGAGTCCCTTCCCTGCCACAACATGGTCCACTTTATGTATTTATCCTCATAGCTTTTGACAGGATAGTACTCCTCCTTGATGGCATCCCAGAATGAATTCCAAGTGGGTGTGGCTGAAAATAGTGAGCCCATACTTTCATCCTTCTACTCGCAGTAGGTTTCCCACCAAGCCTTAACGTGGGGGGCTACTTTGAGAAGAGAGAAAATAATATTTTCCCAACTAGAAAAATCATGAACATAAAAATACCCTTCTAGTAGATTTAACCATTTATATATGGCATCTATGTCTATCTGACACTCAAATTTGGGGATTTCAAAATTAACTTGTACGTTAAAGGGTGTGGTGTTTCCGTAGTAACTCTTGGAAGCCGATGCGTCACCTCTTGGTAGCTGCTGAAGGATCTGGGCAAATTTGTCCATCATCACATTTCTTTGCTGCTCAAGGGCTTAATCGAGCAAGGATTTGATAGGATCTCCTTCCCCCTCGTATTTCTTTTCATCTTCCAAGGAGGCTGTCGAGATTTGTGAGGCTAGTCTTGCAAAGGTTTGCCTAGTTCAAGCCCTAACTCCTTATATCCCGACCTCGTTGGGGACATGCAAAGAAAAATAGAGAAAGAGCAGACCGCTCTGATACCACTGATCTAGATTTAAAATTGAACACAACATATTATAGAAATAACCATAAAAGCAAAGATGAAGTGGAAATAATACTTCATTTCATTAATGTAAAATACTAAAATATGCTTACAAACAGAAATGGGAATAAACCAGCTAGGGTGATGGTAGTGTATCTCTGAGAAGAGATGTGGCGGCTACATGCTTCTCAACTGTGTTCAATGAGGTTCAAAGGCCCATTTATTGTTGAGAAATAATGGAAAACCCTAAACATCCAAAAACTTAACCCTAGAAGATGAAACTCCAAATTGTGCACCCTGTTTAGGTAAATTGGTACATCAACTTCCCAGGGTTGTAACTTTGGGATACGATCTCCGTTTGACAGGCAAAATATCTTGTTAGAAAGATATATCTAAGACCTACAACTTTAGGAAGAGAAACATCCATCCATGGACCCATGTTTTTCTCAATTTTCCCAAAAAACATCGTTTAGGGCCTCAAAACGACTCCAGAAGTTCAGAACCCAAAACACTGCTAAAAATAGTAAATTGTGTTACAATTATGAAAACTAAAAAATTGAAAGAGACAGTTGTGGGGTCTAAGTGGGATAGGTGGGTGGCCATCAACATAAACCTGGGTCACCTGTATAATGTAGCATATACTTTCCCTACTTTGATAGCAACCACCTTCCTCCAGTTTCTAACTAGAGGGGTGGTTATGGGCCTACAATCCTACATATGAAACCTCTTAAGAATCTCTAGCATGTACTTTCCCTACCCCAAGAAGATATCACCACCACACTGCCAAAGCTCTAATCCAAGGAAATATTGCATAAGCCCTATATTGTTCTTCTCAAAATATCTTGCAAGCTCTACCTAGTAATCCTGAATCATGCTATATGCTCTAGTCAATATAATATTGTCAAAATAGAGCACTAGAATGAGCGCAAGAATTACAACCATGATGTAGTATAGGTTGGGATCCGCCTCACTCTTAGTGCATCCCAATCCTAAAAGGTAGCTATCAATACAAGTGTACCATACGCTTAGAGCATGCTTGAACCCATAAAGAGTTATCTTCAACCCGCATACATGTGTGTCTCTGATGAATTACTCAAACCCCTCTGACTGCTCCATATAGAACTCCTCCTTAACCACTTTATTGAGGAATGTTGTCTTCACATCCATTTGGTGGATCTTCCTCCCCATCTAGGTTGTAAGTGCTAGAATCATCTTTATGGATGAATATCATGCTACTAGGGTAAACCTCTCATCAATGTTTATGCCCTCATCTTATGACAAGCCCTTGGCCACAAAGTTATCCTTGTACTTCACAATCCCATTTGCTCCATGCTTCACCTTGTACACCCAACGCAAGCCTACTACTAATTTTCCTTCTAGTTGTGGCACAATCTCCTAGACGCCATTCTTAACGATAGGGGAATATTCCTCCACCATGGCATCTTGCCAAACCTACTAAGCGACTGCCTCCTCATAACAATAAGTTTTTTTTACCAACAATTTTTTCATGAGTGCCATATACCTGGTGTACCTTCATGGTTACTTTCCCTTACTAAACATAAATCTAGGAGCTTCTACATGTTCATGGGCCTTCTAAATCAACTTGTCAACCCACTTAGATCTCTTCCTCCTTGTGCTAGAATTCTTCAACTGAGTAGCTTCCTACTCTCATCTTCATCTCTCGTCCTCATCATCTTGTCTTACCACCTGGTTGAGACTCAAATTGTGTTACTAGATGAGGCTCCTTGGGAGCAGGTACCTCCTCCTTAGTTATCCCAACATTCTCTTGCTATAAGGAATCCCTCAGAGTTATGGCCTCCTATAACCTCATGTCCCACCTGATAAATGTCTTCTCGAGTGATGGATTATACACCCTCTACGCTTGATATGTCCCACTATAAGCCATGAAAATACCCTTTTTAGCTGTGGGCTCCAATTTGTTCCTATTGATCCAGGAGGATCCCAAAAGGCCAAAATTTTGAAGTCTTTAACTCTCAGCTAAATCTAGACCAATTTGAAGAGCTCATCATTCTAAATCCAATGGCGTTAATGAAAACTCAATCTGACTTTGTATGTAAAATTTATGTCCATCTGAATTTCGGGCCAAATAGTAAAACATTTGTGCAGATAGACCCTAGAGGGTGCCACATGGCACTCCCACAGGCCACCACATGGAAACCATGTCAGCTTCCCATCAGTACCATTGGAGAAAATCAGAATGCACCATTATTTTTTTGCCTCAGAGACACACCATATGGAAAATTTTTGACCAATGAGGTGATGCCATGTGCCCCAAAGAAATGTTGCCATTTGACACCATGGGGAAGCCCAAAGGGCCAATTCAAACTGATCTATATTTATGTAGGAACAAATGAAATATAGACTTAAATAGAATCAAAGGGATACAACAAAAACTCAGCTTCAATTTATTAATAAAAATACTCAAACTATTTACATGCATAATGGAAATAAACGAGCTTGGGTGATGGTAGGTTATCTCTAAGAAAAGATGTGATGGCTTTGAAGTTTGTTCCAATGGGGCTTAGAGGTCATTTTTTTATTGAGAAACAATGGAAACCCTAAATATCCAAAAACCTAACCCTAAGAGATGAAGCACCAAAAGTTTGTGAGCCCCACTTGGATTAGTTGGAACACTAACTTCCAAGGGAAGTAATTCAGTCATATGATATCCATTTAGCATGCACGATACCTTGTTAGAAATATATATCTAAGGAAACAAAGTTCCCAATACAGTTGGTGCATTTTTCAAAAAAATGTCGTTTAGGGCCTCAAAACAATTCAAGAATTTACAACCTGAAAAAATGTCAAAAAAAGAAATTTTTGATAGATTTAAGGAAAATGAAATGAAATAATGTTGGGGTTGCAAGTGGAATACTAGGGTGGCCACCAATATCCACCTATATCAGTCCTCCAACCCTTAGGAATAAATGGTCCCCCATTGCACTGAGTGCCTCCACGAGATGGGGGAACTTCTGTTAGACTTGGTCCATGGTGAGCCATGAAACAACCCCTGGTCGATTTTCCATGTAAATAAATAAGAACAAGGTCATGCGACACATATTCCAAGTTGAATGGTGGGAAAATATTATAGTGGACATCATTGTGGTTTAATAATAGCTATGGAAATCGGTAAAGGAAAGGAGGCAATAAATGACATTTAACTATGAAAATAAAGGAAAATAAGAGAAAAGGAAGGTGAAAAGACACAAATTTGCATGCAATGGAAATTAGAGGAAAAATGAAGGAAAATGAAGAAAAAGGATACATCAATGATAAAAAGGCATCACAGAAACATTTGCTAGATTTTGGTCATTACAATTTTTGTCAGTCTTAGCTTTTCTCTCTTACACTCTTGCACACTTAGAGAATTCTTTGAGCATTCTAACATTCACTTGGACTTGGAGAAAGAAAGAAAACGCCAAGCAAGGAATTGATGGGAAATGGAAGAGAGGGTTGGATCAACAACTACAATAGAGATATTTTGCAGGTAAGTTTCATGTGTGATTTCCTTGTTGGTTTTTGGATGCATGGTATATGCATGTGCTTTCTTGGTTACGTGTTGTCATTGGTAGTAAGATTTTCCTAGATTGATAGTGGCTTTAGCCTTTCCTTGTGATTTCCTGGATAGCCATGATGTAGTGGGTTCCCCATTTGGACTTTATGATTATTTCTCAGGTTCCCTATGGCTATGGGTTGGGATAAAATCTCTCGAGCCCCGGAACAACTAGGGTCCTTGGAGATTGTGGGTTGAGATGGTATTTCTTTAGAGCCCTATAATAGCTTTGGTCCCTAGAGGCTATGGGTTGCGATGTAATCCTTTGAGCCTTGGAAAATTTGGGAAGATGTCAATATGGTGGTTGTTAGTGATTTCTAGACTGGTTAGGTGAAATCACTTTGGTTGAGGGTTGAGGTGGTTTGGCCTCTAGAAGACCTGGTTGTTTTATTTTCGTTTAACACTTTTGATCCCACATTCATTCTTATAATATGGTGCAGGTTTGATTGGATAAAAGATTGATTTTGTTTAAGACAATCTATGGTCGGGTGGTATGTGGATGTCCCTAATTTGGTTGGCAATTCTTTATGTTAATACGAACTATTTTCCTATTGTGATCTATGAGAAATTGTACTAACTATCATGTTGACATTATGGCTGATTTGTCATGATTTTATTATGGTTATATATTGGATATATGCATGGTTCTATGATGTACTCTTACTATGGATCTCTCTTATGATTTGATAAGTTATTGAATGGTTTATCAATGCATTGGCTAAAAAGTGTTGTTGCAATTAGCTTGAGAGGGCATAAAACCTTCTTGATGATTCTTAGATGAAGTTAAAAAGTTTATGATTAGATATGATTTCATGACCTGTAGCTTCTATGTTTACCATGTGTTTGAAAAAATGGGTATCATGTATTAGGCATGTTGAGGTCTAGAACTTGCTCAATTTTTGAATGGTTGGCATTTTTATCATCTTAGTTATGTTTTTGGAAATTCATAGAAAGTTATGGGAAGTGGTATGAATGCTAGCCTGAAAAAGTGGCATAGCTATCGCCACCACATGCACAAAACTATGGATTTTGGGTCATAATTGCATGGAGACAGACTTGTGGGTGTGGTTATAGCCTCCCAACCGCATGGAAGTTGTGTTATGGGTGTGGTTGGGAAGTTAATCTTTTGAAAATGAGTTCCAACTCAGGGATTGATGACCTAGGGTGGTTGTTAGGCTCCTGAGTGATCTATAGTCTCGAAGGATGGTAGTAATATTTTGGTTTGTAGGCCCCACTTCCATGACTAGAGCTTCGAGGTTGGGTCATATCATAGTGACACTTAGCTCACATTTACCCTAGAGAGCTTGTAAAAGTGGGTAAATGTGGGAGGAGGCATTACAGGGTTGTATCAGAGCTTCCAGGTTCAAACACTTGGATTGGATGGGATAAATGCATATTTGTATGCATGTATGTTACTTTTTTATGTGTCTACTATGCTTTCATTGTGATGGTTATGGTTATTGTGAATGTGGTCATTATCGTAGCTTTTTTGTTATCATGCATGATGTTTATATGTTTATGTCATTATGTATCTATATCATGTTAATCTAGATTGATTGTGCAAATGAGATAACCTCCCCTGGAATACACTTAGGTATGATTTTGATTATTTATCTATTTGGTTTATCTAACATGACATGTTTGCAAGAGATAGAAGGTCACAGATGAAAAGTGTAATGGTGAAATATAGTTCACATGACTCCCTTAGAGGCCTGATGTGAATTATATGGAATAGGAAAGGTTAGTCGGGCAGCAAGGAGAAGAGTACTCTCCTGATTTAGTATATACACTTATGAGTTTGAGGGAAGAGATATGAACTTGCGAGGCAGATAATAACAGGTTGATTGAGGAAAAGGACATACTTATCAAAGCTTAGGAAAAGCTAGTAGAATTTAATGCAGTCATCCTTCAGAGCCTTTCATATTTGTAAAAGTAGGTACAACTGGGGATCAATCAGGGATAGGACGAAAAGACAAATGGGGCATATGGTAGCAGGTCTCATAGAGGACATAGATTAGATAGGGATGACACAGTTAGATGTGGTATATCTTTGGGTACACATTACAGGCAGGCTAGCACATATGGATTTTAGTCCAGCTTTGGTTTTGAGAGATACCATCATCATTACCTCCAACATCCTTATAGGAGTAGGGAGAGGGTGTAATTTATAGAAGAGTTTAAGAAAGCATATGATGGGTTCCCTTCCGCCCCTGTTGGCATATTTTAGGATGTTCTGGTGTAGATCATTGGTAAATAGTGCTCATAGACATAGAAGTTCTGAATGCCCAGTTGGATTATAATATACTTCTTAGCCCTAACTACATGTATGCAATGATTACAGTTTCATCTTCAGTATTTAGTATTATGATGTTCCCTCAGATAGGAAAATCATTACAGTATACCAACTCATGTACTATGATAAAAATACATCCAACATCCTTGATGGTGCATTACCTTTCGTAGGATATTCCCCAGAGTTGGTAACAACCCCCACTAAACATGGATCGGGGCTATTTAAACTATCCACACTCCTCGGTACATACCCCATAGACCAACATTTGTTGGAGGCTTCTCTTATAGCAACAACAACCCCAGTGTGTATGATGAGTTCATCAAATACCCCTCCAAATCAAGAACCATTTCTAAACACCCCCAATGTTGCAACTATTGATTTTACATTCCTACCCTATGTTATTACCCAAACACATTTCTTATACCCCCTACCTGGTTTTTTTCTCACACCAAGTCATGGAAATACTCGCATTTCTGAATATGTATTTCATGATACATGTTTGGTATCAGGCCCCTCAGACCATGTCATCAAACTCAGGTATCATCTTGACGGGCATCATTCCTGTAGCCCCTCCTCATGAAACCACCACAAAATGAGGTACGTCTACATCGACACCAACAAGTGCCAAAAAGAGGGATAAACAAAAAGGGAAGCATATAGAAGCCACAAACTCTTCCTCATCTAGGGTATCCCCACCTCGTGCTTTGTGTGAAGTAGTTGGGAACCCTACCAACATGTGCCCCAAGTTAAAGGAGTTAAAATCTCTTCTGAGTGCCCCAAAAATTCCAATTGCCACACCTCCACTTGCAGGAGAAAAAGTCACACTATCACACAATAAGGCACCGTGCACCAACCATGCATGCGATATATGTGCAAAGTATGGGAATTACACTCATCACTTCCCCAAAAGCCCTCGATATTGAGATGCATTGGGTGCACCCGCTCAAGCCAATATTGTGTCTCCATCACTTTCTGTCATGCCAATGACAGATGATGGATCCAAAACCATCTTTTGTGTGTTCAAAGAAAAAGCACCATGTACTATCCACCCATGTGCTCATCCCCATTCTACCTTTCACTCTCGGTCAGTTCCAAAAGGAATGGAATAACGGCCTCAGGAAATATTGCTAAAACCTCCCCACACGTGTGCCCTATGCGACAGACTCAACCACCCGATCAATCAATGTTTGGAATTAAGCAAGATTAGAGATGTATTTCTCTTATTGTTCTACATACGTAGACCAAATTGCTCAAATCAAGCTAGATTCTCATGCAATTGTTGTCAAATCTGCTTCCAAGCACATCATACACAAAATTTCCAATACCTTCCACATTTTTTAGCAGTAAGAGAAACATTGCAACCAACTAACATTGGGGGCACACATCATTCTACCAATGGTGATACTAAGATCCATATGTTTCCAGTATATGTGCGTGCTCCATCTCATGACACCCACCATGCATCATCATCTTGCGCTATGGGAGTTATTGATACCCACATCATTCATTACATAAGCACTATTCATGTGTGCAATATTTGTACCAATGACTCTCATATTTTAGTGACATGTTGCATGTTACGAACATTTGGATAGCTTAGCATATGGAATCCATTAGTGCACCACTTCCCTGAACACCATCCTCCCATGGAGGAAGATGATTTTTCTCCTAAGACATCAACATTATTGTGGGAACCTTCTCCCACTCACCATGAATGATCAACCATTATGAGTATTCTCCCACCACCTGGTATTGACGACATGCAACATCAGAAAAGAATAATTTCCTCTTCTATAGGAACCTTAATTACGTTGTCTACTCAACATTATTTAGTGTCAAGACAGCTAAACCCACCACAAAGGTGGCACCTCCGCCGAATTTAAAGACCCATCAAATCTACACATTGTCATCTTCGTTGGGTTCTTAGAATCAACCACTGAATCATTTTCTTGTTCGTCTGCCAGCATATTTAGGTCCCAACCTTATCCTCACAACCTAACACAAACCACTTCACCATTGGACCATATTTTTTTCTCAAATGAATATATTATAGAGGCTATGATAGAACCTGAAGGTCTATGGGATGCCATGCATTATTTCTCTTTCTATATACCTAAAAGAGAATTTGCGCCTATTGATGAACAAGGTCATGACATTTTCATAATAGAATCAAAATATTTCCTACCACTAGGTCAAGTAGATTGGTTTAAAAATCACTTTCCAGAACCATAAACATTTCAGGAAGGGAACATGAAAAATATCTCATCTACCATTAAGGTTGATATTTTAGCCAAACTTTGCATAGTTGAGGAAATATCGGTAGGGGTAGCATGTTCACTAGAGGAGGTGGCCTCATACAAAGCCCCTTTTCAAGAATATAGGGATATCTTTGCATGGACTTACTCTATCATTGAGGTATCGACACCATCCTCTACTGATGTCTCACTATAGAGAATGTTGTGCAGGTCTTAAATGGTTTTCCCAGTAGATCCTGCGATGATGACCTATCTAGGATGGTCATTGTCCAAAAATTCTTTGTGCCAATTATTTTTGGCCCACTTTTTTTCACGATTGTATTGAAGTAGTTAAGCGATGTTAATGTTTTGAGAGATACACTCATAAGGCACAAGCCACAACCACTCCCCTACACCTAGTCATCATCTTAGGCCCTTTCTACAAATGGAGTATCAACTTCATGACCTTCAATCATTTATAATCCAGCAACCATAAGTACATTATGTTTGTCATCAACTATTTCATGAAATGAGATTAAGCCATAATCACTTATAATAACACCATGGAAACCACTGCTTGTTCTTTTTTAACCATGTCATAACACAGTTCAGTGTTCCCAAAGAGTTGGTCTTGGATTATGGAAAACACTCCGAGAATAATATATTTCAATAAATATCCCAACACCTTCATTTTTCTCATGAGTTTTCTTCCCCATACTACTCCTAGTCCAATAGGAAAGTACAAGTTGTTAACAAAGTACTCAAAACAATGTTACAACATATGGTAAACAAACACCAAACCAACTTGAACCACGTGGTTTTCTCGACCTTATGGGCATACTGCACAGGCGTCAAAGCATCCACAGGGTTCACAACCTTTCAACTGGTATATGGAATTGAATTTGTTATCACCATTGGGTGCGAGATCCCTACCTTACACTCAGCCATTGAACTCCTCCCATATACCTCACCTTTAGAGTAGAGGCTAGTACAGTTGGAACACCATGATGAAATTTGGTGGGAATCACTCCAACATAACGAAGCCCACAAAAATAGGACTAAATCCTCCTTTGACCACAATGTCACCCCTCGACCATTTACTGAAGGGGACTTAGTCCTTCACTATGATGTTTCCAATGAATCTTTAAGACTGAGGAAGTTAGAAACATTATGGAACAGAGCTTACATTGTTAAGCATTGTATCCTCAAGGGGGCATACATGTTAGCAAAGTCCAATGGGACTTGCCTCAAAAATCCCCTGAATGGGCTCTACCTCAAAAAATTATATCCATAACATTTAAAACAACCCTAGAATGTAGATGTATGCACCATGACTTACTTTTTATGATGATCACCTCATCACAGATATATACTAAAATCACTCTCTCATCATGTGTCGCAAATGGATCATTTTTCATCCTATCATCACGGGTTTGTTGATGGTGCCTCTCGATGGTCGCAAAACCTCACTGTAGCATCCTGGGCCTTATACTCTCCTAACTTGACACTCTTCCTCCATAATGGGTTATGTATCGAACCAACCACTAACAACCAAGCTAAATATGATGTCGGCATAGGCCTATTGGTCGATGCCTGCCATTTAGGTATCATTCACCTGCATGTGTTCCTTGATTCCTAGCTTGTTGTATCACAGTTGAATAAAACCTTCAAGGTACGTGATTCTTACCTTTTTTGGAAATACCTACATGTACAAAGGTTAGTTCATGGTTTTGATCGTATCACAATTTTACGTATACCAAGAGATCAAAATCATGTAATAGACCACATAGCTAATCAAATCCTAGTATGGCTTGTATCACATATATATCACCATCAAGACACATAAATCATAAACATAATATCCATAGATTAAATGTGAAAATACATCACATGTATAAAATCATAGCGTATATGACACATCATGGAGAGTCGAAAAAATCATC
>APFE030034467.1:72908-91731 GCA_000404065.3 Pinus taeda
AAATATGTGTACAAAAAATACATTTGTTGGTGATTGCCAGGAAAAATTGAGTCATCAAAAGGGGAGCATCCTCATAATGGGTGGTTCCCCTGGTACATGCATAACAAAGCTACATCTAGGGCTGGGGTCCAACACCCCCATCACCCCCTACAGGAGGTCCCCTAGCCTCACCTGTGTTGGAGCCAAGATCAGACGCGCAGTTGACACCAACACTGCAAGTTGTCGAAGGATGGGATGCCTCGCTTTATCCAGAGCCATAAACCTCTCCGTCATGGACTCCTCCAGCATCACCCAACATGCATTAGGCATCCCCTATAGTAAGGCAGTCATGTGATCCCATGCATCGTCAGCAAGCCCTGCTTAAGCCTCTACAACCTTAGCATGCTTCTGCAGTCTCTCCATCTCTTACCTCCAGGAAGAGCTCACCACCTCTCCAGAAGGGCCAATGATCTCTAGATGTCGACTATTGGTCGACCTCTCAGGGCCATCTCATACCATGTCATCCCTTCGTCGTTGTGTTACTTCTGCCGCACCATCTCCACCTAGACGATTAGGATAGTTTCCCACCAAACAAAACAACGAGCATCTAATAGGTCCGAGATTTGGAAGAAAACATACATGGTATCAATATAGAAATAAATATACATCATATATACAAGTAAATAAGCACAATGTAGAACACATAAATCACATACTTGTTGGGCTCAAAAAATCGCCTAGGGGTAATCCCTTCTTTGGATCTACTCAGAAATCCACACTAGCATATGGGAAATCTAGAGTCATCTAAGGTTTGGACATCCACCAACCCTCCACCTTGGGTGTCCAATGCTGCCCCACCTCACCTCTACCTGAACAAGTCATCAGGAGTGCCCACAACCTAATTTGAGGCTCCCTTGGGGTCCCTATTGGCACCGCCACCACTAGGCGCAGCATCACAACTCGCTTTTATAAAATGTTGGAGGTGATGCTACCATAACAAAAGCTCCATGAATCACCCCTATGAACCTATGTGTGTTGCATCATCCACCTCCTATGGAGGAAGCCTGTCCAATCAAATAAAGCTCCTCCCTAGAGCCTCTGAAGAACGACTAGTTGATGCCTAGAAAAGAAATGCGGGGAGGCTAACCCTACTAGTCATAAAATCATAGCTAGCACAACTTGTTTGGCTACATCTAAGACCACCTCAATGCAGATGCACCCATCCTTAATAGGACATGGCCCATAGTGCCCCCACACCCACTCACCTAGGTTTACCGACCTGGAGGAAGTGGTCCCGCATTAACTCTCCCCATGGTACCAGTCCAATCACAAACTACACATCCACCTCTGCTGTGAATGTCATATCCCAGCCCCACATATTGAAGTTCTCTCGCTTTGCCTCCCATCTCTCAATAACAAAGTGCAGGAATTCCTCCTGTGATCTGAGCAAGCGATTTCGGAAAAACATCAGTAACCCCTATTGGGCCAATAATGCCCTGACATGAGCATCATTTGCTATGGTTATCTAGATGTGATCTCAATCATGCTCTCTCAATGTCATACCCATCCTATTGAAAAGCATCAAGAAAATTAAAAAAAAGTAGCCTCACTAGCTTAATATTTTCCTTTCTATCAACCCATGTGCTTATTTTAATAATAGGTGCATGGTTGCGCACTTGTTCTTCAAATAGGTGCGCCGTATTGGACGAATATTTCCAATACAGTGCTGCACACACACTACTGTTAGTCATTTTCCCATGAGGACACCAGTCCCTTGGCCACACATCTATTTCTCGCATAGACATGTGTGCCACATGACTATTCCTTACACAGTCGCACGACTCCACGAGCCTATTTCTCCCTTAATCATGCAATCCTCGCCATAAAGGTCATGTGAATGTTTCACCCTCGGACACACCATTGCACACCTATATTTCTAGTATCTGTGCACCCTCACGTGACTATTCCAGAGTCACCCATGTAGATTTAGAATTTTCACCTATAAAGGGTCTACATAAGCCACCATGTACAAACTATCTACCCTAAGCTACCAAATTCACAAAGTGTAGGTTATGGCCTATTAGTTGACTATCCTTGCACCCTATATGGGTGTGCAGGTTGTTTGCAATAGAATAAAATAGAACATGGACCCAGCTATGCACTTCACGTCATCAAGTACAAATGAGGTGGTACTTGCCCCACTTTGCCCTATATATCGTGCTTTATGTCATATTCTTGTGGCTTGTTAAGGGTCTCATAACCTCATTTTACAAAAATGTAAGTGACGTTATGATTAGAATGATGCCATATTCATCTAGTACCCTCCATTCCATTTGCACAACATACTAATTTCTTAGCACATTTTATGTTTCAAAATACATCTTAGGTGTGCCTTTCCATTTTCTTCAATTCATCTTATTTAGCACATTTCATCTTATATATGGTTTTATCGAGATGTTTTCACTTGGGGTATTGGTTATTGAAATTGCAAGTATACCATTAGTTTCCCATCAAAATCAATCCCCTGATGACCCTCGAGAGTTAAGGTATCATTCTTCACCTAGCATGATAGGCTTCCTACAAAGCTATGTATATCTTGACATCATTTCTTTGAAATACACCATAGGGTCCATCATCTCGACCACATTTACCACAACCTTCCCTTGCACCTGGTAAATTTCCATGTCATTCTATAATACCCCTCGATACATATATCATCTCATTTATTGATCAACACAAACTATCAGGATCCATGACTATTCACCCAGGCCTAAAAGGCATCTCATTCGCATGTCTTGAAGATCAGCCTCTTTCTCCTCTTCTTTAGTTATTTCTTACCAACCCCACTCCTGGGCTGCCCCATTCATTTTTTGTTGGATCAAGTTGAATGCACCCCACATTCTACATTCGGCCTACCATCCCCCCAAAAGGAATTTCCCATCTACATCACTTCATTTGCTTCATCAACCTTGCACCAAGACCAACCAATGCGGACCCTGTTCTCGGCAAAAGACCCTACCTACATCATCACATAGGTCACCATTTTCTTGGGGCATCTGTCTCTGTGTTCATACATCCCAAACCACTTCTTACATTCTTTTGGAAAGTGTAGAAAATGTTTTTAGGAAAAGGTTTCCCACTGATATTTTCGTATCTTGTACCCAACGGGAGTCCCTAGTTACCCTTGGTTGGAGTTCTCTTATCACCACATCATTATCCACATTCATTAATTATTGATTACATCAATCAAAACATGCTTATACCTACCCTAGATGTCCTACCGACTCCAGGTGCATCCCCCCTAGAAAAATTGTTTTGAATGTTGCCACTCGCATTACAACTCCAACCTAGGGAAGTTTTCCATATCAACTTATATTGTCAGCTCTCATTACCATGGCTCTTTGGCCCACCATGTAAGAGTCATCTTTATCCTTCATATTGATTTTCAAAATCAACATTTTGGGCAATTGGCACTTCTTTCCTATCGATTTCAACACCCATCTTCCAGGATTGAAGTTGTACCTTGGGTTCTCCCATCCTTACGAGACATTATCAGGTGGCACAGTGGGAATCACTATCACCCATTGATATCATTGGCCTCCCTAACATTCATCACTAGCACAAGTTTTTCATGTAAATGTAGTATCGTATGTTGTGACCATTACATTTCTCTCATTTAACAAAGACCCATGCATCACTTAGAATCTATATCAACAATGCTTACATTTTGATGCATTGGAGGTACCAGGAGTTGAAGATCCATGCATCCATTAGCACCTCACTCAGCAGTGCTTCACTGTTGATACATGGGGGAACCTAGTTCAGTCTATTTGTCAGAAGCACCCTTAAGGGCATAAGCAGTTATCATCATGATTCATTAGTATGTCAACCACATCAGTGTTGACATGACAAGAACATTTCCTGTATGATTGTAATAGTTAGTCACTAGTCATCATAACGAGCATGGGACATGCCCACCTCGTATAGACACTTTTTATCCTAGAATTCTTCAAATCATGGTTATCTTTAATTCTCAGTCAAGAATTTTCCCTACTCATCTCCACCGCAAGTTACTCTATCTCTCAAAAAAGTGGTATGACTCTCAATGAAATCAACAAAACATGATGTGTTTAAGCTATACAATTGTTCCTAACCTCATACATCAGGGGGAAACTATTATTATAGGGAAATTGTACATTCATTTTTACGTATTAAGAGACACTTAAAGTCAGTGATCAACACATAAAGGGGTTATATTTCCAGCTGGAAACATCATGGACATCAAAAATCAAAATCTTTCCTAAGCTTCAAGTTAAAAGATTGAACTGCATAGGTGCACCATTAATAGAAATTAGTAGTCATGTGGTTGTTTCTTCGGTAGCCATATAGTTGCGGAAACAACTAGTCAGCACCTCGAGTTGTGAACTTGCTTGAGAACCACTTCAAATCATGATTTGATGGGCTGAAAATTTTGAGTCTTGAGCCCCAAGAAGCCTCAAAGAGAAGGAATTGGTAGCTCTCATCTCATTTATGAGGTGAACCACCACATTGATGAGCTAAGGGGAGGAGGAGTGTCCAAGAAACTCTATAAATACAAGTTCTAGGAGAGCCAATAAAAAGAATATGAAAAGCATTGTTATGCTACCAAAATTACTCCCTAATCAATTAATCATTTCATTGAGAAGAGGATTTCATTATTGAGAGAGTCCTCGTATTTATTTGAGAGAGAGAGGAAGCTTGCAAAGAGGCTAAGGAAAGGAACCTCCTTGTTGAGGGACTTTGAGCACCATTGCTCAAATAGTTCTCTCCAAGTGTATTTAATTGATCTATTGTATTTCTTCTACATTCAACAATCAATAAATGGAACCATTTTCCATTACTTTGTTGATATGTTTGCTCCATTGAGCATTATTCGTATGTTTATTTCTTAGTTTTTAGTTTGAAGTTGATATATGCATTGTTTTCACTACTTACAATGTTTTTCTTACCCATGTTTGTCCACTAACAACAACCAATTTCTTATGGTCTCCTTGTAGGGAACAAACAACTCCAAGGAAGGTGTATTTGGTACTCCATAGTAACAAAAACACTACCACGTCTACAATCAGTTCTAAAGTACAAAAGTGTTATGTGAATATTTCTAGTTCATTGTGTTTAATTAGCAGCAATAATAGCTGGTCATTTGCAGTTGTTTGGGTCATTTCTTTTAGCAGTTATGCTTTTGCAGTATCAGATTTTGTTTACGGTAATTGTTTAGTATGTGTTTCTGGCATTGTCATTGCACAACGTTGTCGATGCGCGACACTGTCGGTGCATACTACTTTTGGTGTGCAGTGATAGCACTAACATGGACAACATTCTCAATGGTACCACTATCTTTGTTGCCACTACTATCATGGTAGCACTATTTACATTTTTGTAGTTGTGTCAGTGTTTGTGTGACGATTTTTAGTTTCTTCTTGTTGTTGGAAATAATACTAAGAGGGGGGTGGGGGGTGAATTCGTATTAGTAAATCATTAACTTCTTCATTTCCACACTTAGATTCATATACGCTACTTCAGTTAAGGGAACCCACGTGTACATGCAACTGTGTTTAATGTAACTTGTGTATATCCAGTAAACTTATGATTCAGTTAATCCATTATATGTTGATCTTTAATCAGTGCATCATAAATTCATTAACGATATGAACAGTAAACAAGTGTAGTAAAATAGAACAAATCATCACACATAAGAAGCACACATGAGCACCATGATATAAGGTGGAAACTCAATGCGGGACAAAAACCACCTACTGTTGTTTTCTTTAAGATAAGAAAAACCTGTTTACAATCTTGTATTGGCGCAGACTCTTACCAGTACGGAGGCACCCACCTGTAGAAGGCTACAACCTTCTCTTTTTCTCCAGCTACTACTGCAAGGGAGTTACAACCCCCCTAGCTCTTTTACTAGCCGATTCGTTTACTAGTACGTAGGCACCAGCCTACTGAAGGCTACAACCTTCTTGATTCATCACAACACCATAATATGAAGGCCACGTTTCATCCAATTTTCATGCTGGACCCATCAACAACATTGAAGCACAAAATCAATCACAACTACAATACAACCATCAACTACACTTACATCATTCATTTCTGAATCATCGAACATTGAATCACTGAAACCCTATCAACAAAACATAGTAACCAGAACACAAAACTCTACAATAACAACCAGATCCAACTTCAACTTCAAATATCATATTTCACAATGTATACGCTACTATGATGAACCAAACTAGCGTGTATATGCACTTTTACCAAAGCCAACCTGCGTACATATCTGCAAATATTTACTCATAACTTTGTAGCTATTCCAAACATTAGTCATACCCAGATCATAACATTTATACGATAAAACATGAGTCAATAATTCAGATCTAGTCTATCCATGATCAAACCACATAATGATAATGCATTCTAGGCCTTATGATCTCGATCCATCATCCATCATCAATCGCATAGGTGCATCCTTGGTTCAGATCAAGCAAAGCATCACAAACCCATAACCAACATACTAGATCTCACACTTCATCAGATATTCAATCCATGCACCTTTTTCACTTTGGCCTAATGATCTTCTTCTCCTTATATAGGTTTATGCCTCTCTCAATATCATGGTACAAAACCATGTAGGATCAATACCTTGGACCCAATACCTGGGGTTAATACCTCGGACACAATACCATGGACCAATACCAAAAATACCACGAACCAAATACCACGGACCAAAACTTAGTTTTCCAACATGTATGCGCCTTTCCTTCTATGAAAGTGCGTGTGTACGCAATACGTGCCTTTTGGTCTGCTATAATATGGGTATACGCTACTTTGCCTCAGCGAACCTGCGTATACCTCACTCTGATCATTAATTCTTTGCTCTTGAATTACTGCACTATGATATGTCATCTGAGTGAGTTGTCATCAAGGACAACACCTGTATCATAATGCCAACAATCTCCTCCTTTGGACTTGATGGAAACAACCACACCAAGTCACTCTCCCCCTTTGACATCAAGGGCAAAGGGTGAACCAAGATATTCTCTTCCTTGATATACATTCTGCTGACCATACTCCCCCTGAGTACATGCTGAAATCTCCGATTGAGCTCCCCCTTGGTACATGCTAAGATGTATCAATCCGTCCATGCTCCCCCTAAGCACATGCAAGGTCTGCAAAAGCATAACATGACTATATACATACATCGCCAATGACCTTCCTATCACCAAAGTCTCATACATACATCAATCTCCCAACCAAGTGGGGATACACCATTTTGACTCATCCACCCAACCAAGTGGGGATATACCAAATGTTTATACATGACTCAAAAACAAGAAACATTACATCATCCATCCCATGCATAGTGAGTTTCAACTCATGACCTTTACATCAAATGATATACAACAAATCCCAACAATCTAATGAAGGCCATGATAATCATTAGCAACTATCATACACCATATATGATCTGCACCATAAGCATATGTCATCAGCATCCAGACCTATAACCTACAATACCATTATTTTGACTAACCAACAATAATTAGCAAGATGTATCATAAGCATCATCACCAAAGACTTCTAACCATAATGCCAACAATGCATTATTTGAAGTTTATGCTCCCCCTGAACCTGTGCCATGCCATCATCAAACAGTGACTGAAAATTATCATACTTCTTTTCCTGAATCTGTTATGCTTCTTTTCTTCAAAACATCATATACGTGACTGTGCAGCGTCTAACTCGCATATAGACATGACTTCTCTTCATGGAACATGCGTATAAGATTTAGAACACTGAAGTTTCACACTTTTGACTCCCTCTGAGTCTGTCATGTCTGTATACTCTACTATGCCACATCTTTCTGGTTGTACTTCCTTTTTCTTCCATATCTTCAATTGTGATGATGTTTTCTCCTTTTGGTAAGGTGCCCAAAATCTTCTCCTACATTCCTTTGCTATATGTCTAAGCTTGTTACATGCATAACATCTTACATGTTTCATATTCCTTTTGTAGCAATCAACAGCTTTGTGACCAAACATATTGCAAGAAAAACAATATCCCTTAAAGTACCTGGAACGTGATGATCTTTCTATGTGATGCTCTTGAACCATTCTACTTCTACATCTGGCTGCAACATGTCCAAAATTATGACATATATAACTTTCAACATTATTCATCGGAGGAAATAGTCGTCTATCACTTCCTTATTTAGGAGCAACAGATTTTCTTTGAAGATTATCTTTCCTTGGTTGTTGATGGGTTTAACCTCTCATCTCCTTGTTGAGCATTTCAGATTTTGTATTAGAGTTCCTTGCCTCACCTTGCAAGCTAGATTCACCTTCAACGGATTCATAAAAACTAAGACCAGTTTTGATAGCAGGTGACCTTTGACTACTAAGAATATCATCCAAAATCTTAGTACTATCTTGAAATCGTAATAGTTTATCTTTTTCTTCTAATTTACCTTTCAAGATATTTACCTCAACCTGATGTTGTTCTTCCTTTTCCAAATATTGCTTCTTCAAGATTTCTTCAGACTTACTTCCTTCTTCCACTTATTTCCTTAGTTTGAGAATCTCATTTTCTTGTTCTTCATTTTGCTCCTGCAATATTTGACATACTCTAAAGGCACACTCCAGCTGAGCTTTTAAGCTGATAACTTCTTCTTTGAGGGCACTCTCCCTTTTGTTAAATAGATCTTGTTGATCTATGAGTTTATCTAATGCTTCATTTGCTTGCTCATCTTTAATTTGAGGTGATTCAAAATCTGAATACTTGCTTCCACTTAGCGGTAGGCTGTCATTATTCCTTTGAGTTGTCTTCTTCTTCTGACGTGCTTTCTTTCCCACTGTTCTATGGATCTCCTTCAAGCGATCAAGCTTCTACCAAAGGACCTACTCTGATACCAATTGTTAGAAATAATACTGAGAGGGGGGGTGGGGTGAATCAGTATTATCAAATCACTAACCTTTTCATTTCCATACTTAGATTCATATACGCTACTTCAGTTAAGGGAACCGATGTGTACACGCAACTTTGTTTAATGCAACTTGCATATATCCAGAAACTCATGATTCAGTTAATCCATTATATGTTGATCTTCAATTAGTGCATCAGAACTTCATTAACCATATGAATAGTAAATAGGTGCAGTAAAATAAAACAGATCATCACACATAAGAAGCACACATGAACACCATGATATAAGGTGGAAACCCAACGCAGGACAAAAACCACCTGCTGTTGTTTTCTTTAAGATAAGAAAAACTTGTTTACAATCTTGTACTAGCACAGACTCATACCAGTACACAAGCACCCACCTGCAAAAGGCTACAACCTTCTCTCATTCTCAAGCTACTACTGGAAGGGAGCTACAACCCCCTAGCTCGTATACTAGTCGATCCGTTTACTAGTACGCAGGCGCCAACCTACTGAAGGCTACAACCTTCTTGATTCATCACAACACCATAATATGAAGGCCACGTTTCATCCAATTTTCATACTGGACCCATCAACAACATTGAAGCACAAAATCAATCACCACTACGATAAAACCATCAACTACACTTGCATCATTCATTTCTGAATCACCGAACACTGAATCGTTGAAACCTTATCAACAAAACATAGTCACCAGAACATAGAGCAGAACACAAAACTCTGCAACAACAACCAGATCCAACTGCAACTTCAAATATCATATTTCACAATGCATACGCTACTATGATGAACCAAACCAGCATGTATACACGCTTTTAACAAAGCCAACCCGCGTACAGATATGCAAATATTTACTCATAGCTTTGTAGTTATTCCACACATTAGTCATACCCAAATCATAACATTTATACAATAAAACATGCATCAATAATTCAGATCTAGTCTATCCATGATCAAACAACATAATGATAATGCATTCCGACCCTTATGATCTTGATCCATCACCCATCATCAACCACATAGGTGCATCCTTGGTTCAGATCAAGCAAAGCATCACAAATCCATAACCAACATACTATATCTCACACTTCATCAGATATTCAATCCTTGCACCTTTTTCAATTTGGCCTAATGATCTTCTTCTTCTTCTTCTCAATACCATGGTCCAAAGCCACATAGGATCAATATCTTGGACCCAATACCTAGGGTCAATACCTTGGACCAAACACCATAGACCAATACCAAAAATACCATGGACCAAATACCACGGATCAAAACTTAGTTTTCCAACATGTACGCATATTTTCTTCTATGAAAGTGTGTGTGTACGCAATACACACCTTTTGGTCTGCTAAATCGCGGGTATACGCTACTTTTCCTCAGTGAACCTGCACATACCTCTCTCTGATCATTAATTCTTTGCTCTTGACTTGCTGCACTATGATCTGTCATCTGAGTGAGTTGCCATTAAGGACAACACCTATATCATACTTGTATCATAATGCCAACAATCTCCCCCTTTAGACTTGATGGCAACAACCACACCAAGTCACTCTCCCCCTTTAACATCAATGGCAAAGGGTGAACCAAGATATTCTCTTCCTTGATATACATTCTGCTGACCATACTCCCCCTGAGTACATACTAAAATCTCTGATTGAGCTCCCCCTTTTACATGATAATATGTATCAATACGTCCATGCTCCCCCTAAGCACATGCAAGGTCTGCAAAAGCATAACATGACTCTATACATACACTGCCAATGACCGTCCTATCACCAAAGACTCATACATACATCAATCTCCCAACCAATTGGGGATACACCATTTTGAATCATCCACCCACCAAGTGGGGATATACCAAATGTTTATACATGACTCAAAAACAAGAAACATTACATCATCCATCCCCTACATAGTGGGGTTTCAACTCATGACCTTTACATCAAATGATATAAAACAAAGACCAGAAATCTAATCAAGACCATGATAGTCATTAGCAACTATCATACACCATATATGATCTACACCATAAGCATCTGTCATCAACATCCAGACCTGTAACCTACAATACCATTCTTTTGACTAACCAACAATAAGTAGCAAGATGTATCATAAGCATCATCACCAAAGACTTCTAACCATAATGCCAACAATGCATTATTTGAAGTATATGCTCCCCCTGAACCTGTGCCATGACATCCTCAAACAGTGACTGAACCATATCAGACTTCTTTTGTTGAATCCGTTCTGCTGCTTTTCTTCAGAACATCATATATGCGACTGTGCAGCATCTAAATCACATATACACGTGACTTCTCTTCATGGAACATGCGTATGAGATTTAGAACACTAAAGTTTCACACTTTTAGCTCCCTCTGAGTCTGTCATGTCTGTATACTCTGTTATGCCACATCTTTTTGGTTGTACTTCCTTTTTCTTCCATATCTTCAACTGTGATGATGTTTTCTCCTTTTGGTAAGGTGCCCAAAATCTTCTCCTGCATTCCTTTGCTATATGTCCAAGCTTGTTACATGCATAACATCTTACATGTTTCATATTCCTTTTGTAGAAATTAATAGCTTTGTGACCAAACATATTGTAAGAAAAACAATATCCCTTAAAGTACTTGGAATGTGATGATCTTTTTGTGTGATGGTCTTGAACCATTTTACTTCTACATCTAGCTGCAACATGTCCAAAATTATGACATACATAACATTCAACATTATTCATCGGAAGAAATAATCGTCTATCACTTCCATATTTAGGAGCAAAAGATTTTATTTGAAGATTACCTTTCCTTGGTTGTTGATGGGTTTGACCTCTCATCTCCTTATTGAGCATTTTAAATTTTGTATTAGAGTTCCTTGTCTCACCTTGTGAGCTAGATTCACCATCAACAGATTCATAAAAACCAAGACCAGTTTTGATTGTAGGTGACCTTTGAACACTAAGAATATCATCCAAAATCTTAGTACTATCTTGAAATCGTAATAGGTTATCTTTTTCTTCTAATTTACCTTTCAAGATATTTACCTCAACTTGATGTTGTTCTTCCTTTTCCAGATATTTGTTCTTCAAGATTTCTTCAGACTTTCTTCCTTCTTCCATTTGTTGCCTTAGTTTGAGAATCTCATTTTCTTGTTCTTCATTCTTCTCCAACAGCATTTGACTTACTTTGAAGGCACACTCCAGCTGAGCTTTTAAGCTGATAACTTCTTCTTTGAGGGCACTCTCCCTTTTGTTAAATAGATCTTGTTGATCTATGAGTTTATCTAATGCCTCATTTGCTTGCTCATCTTCAATCTGAGGTGATTCAAAATCTGAATACTTGCTTCCACTCAACAACAGGCTGTCATTATTCCTTTGAGTTGTCTTCTTCTTTTGACGCGCTTTCTTTCCAATTGTTCTATGGATCTCCTTCAAGCGATCAAGCTTCTACCAAAGGAACTGCTCCGATACCAATTGTTGGAAATAACACTGGGGAGGGGGGGAGGTGAATCAGTATTAGAAAATCACTAACTTTTTCATTTCCATACTTAGATTCATATACGCTACTTCAGTTAAGGGAACCCACATGTACACACAACTATGTTTAATGCAACTTGCATATATCCAGTAAACTTATGATTTAGTTAATCCATTATATGTTGATCTTTAATCAGTGCATCGGAACTTCATTAACCATATGAACAGTAAACATGTGCAGTACAATAGAACAGATCATCACACGTAAGAAGCACACATGAACACCATGATATAAGGTGGAAACCCAATGTGGGACAAAAACCTCCTGCTGCTGTTTTCTTTAAGATAACAAAAACCTTTTTACAATCTTGTACTAGCACAGACTCATACCATTATGCAGGCACCCACCTGTAGAAGGCTACAACCTTCTCTCATTCTCCAAATGCTACTGGAAGGGAGCTACAACTCCCTAGCTCTTGTACTAACTGATCCGTTTAGTAATACGTCGGCGCCGACCTATTGAAGGCTACAACCTTCTTGATTCATCACAACACCATAATATGGAGGCCACGTCTCATCCAATTTTCATATTGGATGCATCAACAACATTGAAGCACAAAATCAATCACCACTGCAATACAACCATCAACTACACTTGCATCATTCATTTCTAAATCACTGAACATTGAATCGCTAAAACCCTGTCATCAAAACATAGTCACCAGAACACAGAGTAGAACATAAAACTCTGCAACAACAACCAAAACCAATTACAACTTCAAATATCATATTTCACAATGTATACGCTACTATGATGAACTAAACTAGCATGTATACGCGCTTTTACCAAAGCCAACCCATGTACAAATCTACAAATATTTACTCATAACTTTGTAGTTATTCCAAACATCAGTCGTACCCAGATCATAACATTTATACAATAAAACATGCATCAATAATTCAGATCTAGTCAATCCATGATCAAACCACATAATGATAATGCATTCCAAGCCTTATGATCTCGATCCATCATCCATCATCAACCGGATAGGTGCATCCTTGGTTCAGATCAAGCAAAGCATCACAAACCCTTAACCAACATACTAGATCTCACACTTCATCAAATATTCAATCCTTGCACCTTTTTCACTTTGGCCTAATGATCTTCTTCTCCTTATATAGGTTTAGGCCTCTCTCAATACCATGGTCCAAAACCACGTAGGATCAATACCTTGGACCCAATACCTGTGGTCAATACCTCGAACCAAATACCATGGACCAATACCAAAAATACCATGGACCAAATACCACAGACCAAAACTTAGATTTCCAACATGTACACACCTTTCCTTCTGTGAAAGTGCGTGTGTATGAAATATGTGCCTTTTGGTCTGCTAAATCATGGGTATACGCTACTTTGACTCAGTGAACCTGTGTATACCTCTCTCTGATCATTAATTCTTTGCTCTTGACTTGATGCACTATGAACTGTCATCTGAGTGAGTTGCTATCAAGGACAACACGTGTATCATACCTGTATCATAATGCCAACACTTGTCTTTTCAGTTGTTCTTTTTCCTTTGTTTGCCCTCCTGCCTCAAGCGTGCCCCAAAAACAACCATATTCAACCATGGTCAAACAAGCACAACTATAGTCAATGATGGTCATCACATTAATCCATAGTTAACATGGTCAACCATATCCATCTATAATTAAAAATTGAGAACCATGGTAAACAATGTTCGCCCACACTCAACCATAATTGACCATAGACAACCATGTTCAAAAGTTGACACCAAATGTGACAAATATATGTCAATTTCACAACGTATCAAACAAAATAAACATAACAATTTGATGAACAAAATCAATATTGAAATGTGATGAACAAAATTTGACGTCATGTGATGGGAAAAATTAGTGTTGTTATATGACACAAAAATTCAACATTATAATGTGATAAAAACATATTCAATATTGTAATGTGACAAACAAAAATCAAACCATGATTGATCATAGTTCTGACATTTGATCATAGTCGACTAAAGTTGACCATAGTCAACAATATTCATCCATGTCAATCTTGCACAATGTGCAATAGTGTGGTGTTACAAAAGTTACGATGAAGATGTCGTAAAAAAATGTAGCAAGGTTGTGTTGCAATAGAGGTTTTACTAGAAAATGAAGCATGGTGTTGTTGCAGCAACACAAAGACAATTGGTGTTGCAACACACTTATTTCATCTCCTAAGCTTATTAACTAAAGTCAATTGATGCAAACTAGTTTTGGTCAAAAATGTTTCCCATCGCATTGATTATCTAAGAAATATTGTTATAAAAAGTTTTGTGCTTCTCTTGTTCAAAATAAAAACTTGTTTTTGGACTTGTTATCCTAGTTATGTTTTTGGAAATTCATAGAAAGTTATGAGAAGTGGTATGAATGCTAGCCTGAAAAAGTGGCATAGATATTGCCACCACATGCACAAAACTGTGGATTTTGGGTCATAATCACATGGAGACAGACTTGTGGGTGTGGTTATAGCCTCCCAACTGCATGGAAGTTGTGTTATGGGTGTGGTTGGGGAGTTAATATTGTGAAAATGAGTTCCATCTCAGGGATTGATCACCTTGGGTGGTTGTTAGGATCCTGAGTGATCTATAGTCTCTAAGGGATGGTAGTAATCTTTTGGTTTGTAGGCCCCAATTCCATGGCTAGAGCTTGGAGGTTGGGTCATATCATAGTGACACTCAACTCACGTTTACCCTAGAGAGCTTGTAAAAGTGGGTAAATGTGGGAGGAGGTGTTACAGGGTGGTATCAGAGCTTCTAGGTTCAAACACTTGGTTTGGATGGGATAAATGCATATTTTATGCATGTATGTTAATTTTTTATGTGTCTACTATGCATTCATTACAATGCTTATGGTTATTATTCATGTGGTCATTATCATAGTCTTTTGTTATCATGCATGATGTTTATATGTTTATGTCATTATGTATCTATATCATGCTAATCTAGATTGATTGTGCAAATGAGATAACCTCCCTTGGAATACACTTAGGTATGATTTTGATTATTTATCTATTTGGTTTATCTGAGATGACATGTTTGCAAGAGAGAGAATATCATAGATGAAGAGCATAATGTTGTACTATAGTTCACATGACTCCCCTTAGAGGCCTAATGTGAATTCTATGGAATGGGAAAGGTTAGTCGGGTAACAAGGAGAAGAGTACTCTCCTGATTTAGTATATACACTTACGAGTCTGAGGGAAGAGATATGAACTTGCGAGGCAGATAATAACAGGTTGATTGAGGAAAAGGAAATACTTATCAAAGCTTAGGAAAAGCAAGTAGAATTTAATGCAGTCATCCTTCAGAGCCTTTCATATTTGTAAAAGTAGGTACAACTGGGGATCAATCAGGGATAGGATGAAAAGACAAATGGGGCATATGGTAGCAGGTCTCATAGAGGACATAGATTAGATAGGGATGACACAGTTAGATGTGGTATATCTTTGGATACACCTTATAGGTAGGCTAGCACATATGGGTTTTAGTCCAGCTTTGGCTCTGAGAGATACCATCATCATTACCTCCAACATCCTTATAGGAGGAGTGAGAGGGCATAATTTATAGAAGAGTTTAAGAAAGCATACAATGGGTGCCCTTCCACCACTGTTGGCATATTTCAGGATGTTCTGGTGTAGATCATTTGTAAAACAGTGCTCATAGACATAGAAGTTCTAAACGCTCAATTAGATTAAAATATCCTTCTTGGCCCCAGCTACATGTATGCAATGATTGCAATTTCATCTTCAGTATTTATTACTATGATGTTCCCTTAGATAGGAAAATCATTACAATATACCAACTCACATACTATGAGAAAAAGACATCCAACACCCTTGATGGTGCATTACCTTTCGTAGGATCTTCCCCAGAGTTGGTCACAACCTGCACTGAACATGGACCGGTGTTATTCAAACCATTCACACTCCTCGGTACATACCCCGGAGACCCACATTTGCCAGAGGCTTCCCTTGTAGCACCAAAAACCTTGGTGTGTATGATGATTTCATCAAACACCCCTCCAAATCAAGAACCATTTCTAGACAACCCCAATGTTGCAACTAGTTATTTTACATTCCTACCCTATGCTATTACCCAAACACATTTCTTATACCCCCCACCTAGTTTTTTCTCGCACCAAGTCATGGAAATACTTGCATTTATGAATATGTATTTCATGATACCTATTTGGTATCTGGCCCCTCAGGCCATGTCATCAAGCTCAGGCATCACCTTGATGAGCATCATTCCTGTAGCCCCTCCTCAGGAAACCACCCCAAAATGAGGTACGTCTACATCGACACCAGCAGGTGCCAACAAGAGGGATGAATAAAAATGGAAGCATATAGAAGCCACAAATTATTCCTCATCTAGGTTACCCCCACCCCGTGCTTTGTCTGAAGTAGTTGGGAACCCTACCAACATGTGCCTCGAGTTAAAGGAGTTAAAATCTCTTTTGCGTGCCCCAAAAATTCCAATGGCCACACCTCCACTTGCAAGAGAGAAAGTCACACTAGCACAAAATAAGGCACCATGCAACAACCATGCATGTGATTTATGTGCAGAGTATGGGAATTACACTCATCACTTCCCCAAAATCCCTCAATATCGAGATGCATTGGGTGCACTCGCTCAAGCCAATATTGTGTCTCCATCACTTTCTATCGCACCAACGATAGATGATGGATCCAAAACCATCTTTTGTGTGTTCAGTGAAAAAGTGCCATATATGATCCACCCATGTTCCCATTCCCATTCTACCTTGCACTCTCTATCAGTTCCTAGGGAATGGAAAAATGGCCTCATGAAATATTGCCAAACCTCCCCATACGTGTGCCCTATGCGACAGACTCGGCCACCTAATCAGTCAATGTTGGGAATTGAGCAAGATTAGAGATGTATTTCTCTTATTTTTCCACATACCTAGACCAAATTGCTCAAATCAAGCTAGATTCTCGTGCAATTGTTGTCAAATCTACTCCCAAGCACATCGTACATGGAATTTCCAATACCTTCCATGTTTTTTTGCAGTAAGAGAAGCATTGCAACCAACTAACATTGGGGCACACATCCTTCTACCAATGGTGATACTAAGATCCATATGTTTCCAGTAGATGTGCATGCTCCATCTCATGACACCCACCATGCGTCATCATCTTGCACTATGGGAGTTGTTGAAACCCACACCATTCATTACATCAACACTAGTCCTATGTACAATATTTATACCAAGGACTCTCATGATTCTGCGACATGTTGCATGTTACAAACATTTGGATAGCTTAGCATATGGAATCCATCAGTGCACCACTTCTCTGGACACCATCCTCCCATGGAGGAAGATGTTTTTTGTCCTAAGATACAAACATTATTGTGGGAACCTTCTCCCACCACTCGTAGCTGACGACACGCAACATTAGAAAAGATTAATTTCCTCTTTTGTAGGAACCATGATTCATGTTGTCTGCTCAACATTATTTAGTGTTGAGACAGTTAAACCCAAAACAATGGTGGTGTTAGCGCTTGAAATTTCACCTCAGGCTAAAAAAGGCAAACCTCAAGGCAACATCAAACCATTTAGCCTCGTAGCTAGCCCTATGGGGCAAGAGAAGGCTCTCTCCGGTAAATCTCAGTAAAATCTTCAATGGATGAGATGACCAATAGGGTAACACTGATTTTAGGCTAGTAAACTGATCAAAAGGGTTGATTTGGGGTTTTTAGGGTTTTTAGTGGCAAATTGAGGGGATGGCAATTTTGGGTGCGGGATTGGACACAGTTTCTGCAGGGGGTTCTTTGGGGCGAGGTAGGAGACAGTATTGATGCCTTTGATTGAGGTGGATGATTAGGAATGACAGGTGAGGAGTTAAGGAGAGCAAACAATAACTTTGAATTCTCCTTAAACAGTAGAAAACATTGAAATTAAACAAACTTAAAAGCAGAGCATGACAGTCATGAATTCTTACTTTAACACTTCGTTTGCTTAATGTGCAGAAGGAAAAGAAAGGAAATGATTCACATAACACACTTACAGGTACATAGAGAAACACACCATCAATACATGTAACCACAAGAATCCCAAAAAGGACTGCAAAACCCTGGTCTTCCTTAGCCAAAAATTGCAGAGATACAGTGAAATAATACAATGATAGCTTCTCCCTCAAGAGTCCAACCATGAAAATGAACAAGAAAGTACATAATATAGATCATCTAACCTCTTTCCCTGCCTCCATGGGTCGAGCTCACTATCCTAGGAGCTGTTTCAACCACTTCTAAACTTAGCACTAAAATCTAGGCAGTCAAAACAACTTGCCTCT